>WTSP01018785.1:0-72917 GCA_025331215.1 Actenoides lindsayi | reverse complement strand
ACTGGCTCAGTCCCATTTGTAAGGATAGAGAATGGGGGGCGGAGGGGGGGAGAGGGGGGGGGGGGGGGGAGGGCGGGGGGAATTTCTTGGGCAGAAAACATAATAGAAAAACACTAGTCAACCACAAAACATTTGTTTATCAAAGCTGAAAACTTATACTTTTTTCAGGAAATAATATTAAGTGAAATCTGACATTTTTCATTTAGTTACAGAAAAAGAACCAAAATGGCTTGAGAAGGGAGGTCAAAGTTTTCACCAGCCCTATGTTTGACCTTTCTTTTGCTTTTCTAAAAAGCCCTGATACCAATCTCATAGTTACTTCACAGGAATTCCAAGGATTAATTAAATGTTTGCAAAGCCTTGTGTAAACACTGAGCATTGTTAAGAGCAGAGCTGTCACCTTAGCAAGAATTTTTTGCCAGGACAAAGTCTGCCAGCAGCAAGGAACACAAAGTGAGAAGAGTTCACATTTTCCCAGCTAGCGTTCAGAGTCAGTGAGGTGGTTGGTGTGCACATTTTTGCTTCTCGGGCACCTATGGAAGAAGTACAGCACACTTGTGGTTATTTCAGAGTGCATATTGTTTTAAGTCCTTGGCTTAAATTTGTCACCTCCTTCCCCTGAGTGAGGTAGAATCATGAAGGTGGTCCTCATAGACTCCTGCCCAAACAGCCATAGAAGACAGTAAGATTCCATGTAGCAAGGGACACTCCACTGCCATGCATCCCATAAAGGTAAAGTGGAGTAAGCATTGCAGAAGAGTAGGAGGCCATGGCCAATTCAAGAATAGCTACTGTAGACATAGGGTTGAAGCTTGTACACTGAGAGCAGCAATGACAGAGCTCATCCTGAGGCTGTCAAGCAGGGCTGCTGCCAAGCCAGGGCTCAAGCAGCATGTGCAGTTTTTACTGATTCCCAGCTCCAACTGCAAAGGTCTTAAAGCTACTAATAGTTTATGCTGCTCCTTACCAGCTTGGTTCTTGTAGAGGGATGCTACGGATTTGCTCCTGAACTTCATAGCTCAGCAAATCTTGCGGATTTCTAAGACAGCTGGTGGGCTGCAGCTTTGGGGTTTGGGGGGGGGGGGGTCTGGAGGGAGAAGGAAGTTGTTGTTTTGTTGTTTAGTTGGTTGGTTGGTTTTGTTTAAAAAAGCTAGCTAAACCTCAGCAACATGTACCACCAGCCAGAGATCAGAGTTCTTCACCCTGTTAAAAGGTGGCAGCTTCTGTTACTGATTTATATGAACACTGTGGGTCTCTGGCAGCATAAGCCAAGCCAGTTACAGCTTGCACATTTATAGTATGGTGTTTATTAAAACGTAGGTGGGCAGACATTTTGGATGTGCCCAGATTTCTCCCTACATTTACAAAACTATTCAGCAACTTTATTTTCCAGCTGCTTTCTTTTACATCACAAATTCTTTGTTTTTAAGAGAAAATTAAACAGCTTAAAAATGTAGCTGTGCAGCTCTTGAAGGGAGAGAGGAAATGCCTGCTTTGTTAGTGATGCCTTTGACAGAAGAAAAGTAACATTCAGTTCATTACCACAATGTGTGTCAAAGGTAACCGTTCAGTGGTGTAAAGATGCATGATTTCGGTGTAATTTGCTGTCAAAGAATATACCTTAGAGGGAACTAGTTATTTCTGTAGAAGCTTATTTTGTTTGCACGGTGTTCCTGATGTGCAGTGCAGAGTAAGACAGACTTTAAGACTAGGGAAATTCAAGTTAGATATATGGTGAAAAGTTCTCAGCAAGGGTAATCAGAAAGAGGAACAGGCTGCCCAGAGAGGTTGTGGGAACTCCATCCTTGGAGGTATTAACAACTTGACAGTGCCCTGGTGCAACTGAGGGCAAGTTTGGAGTCAGCCCTGCTTTGAGCAGGGGACTGGCTGAAGTGTCCATCAGTGGGCTCTTCCCACCCAAATGATTCTCCAATTCTAAGACTTCCAACGGTGAAAATCTTAACTGTAGAAAAGCTGTTTATCAGAAGATTATGAAGTGGCAGCAAAATGAGGTAGCTCCTCTGTATAGCTAAAGCATGGCCAAACCCTTAAGCCTTACATCGTTGCAGGATTAGCCAACAGTCTGCTCTGGAGATAAGAGCTACGAACAATTCCAGTGGGCTTTCTCTTTTCCCACATGTCAGTTTCTGAGAGCATTGCCTGAGGTTGTACTCTGAACACTGTCCTCCTTGTCTCATTTAGCACACTGCTGCTGGTGATGAAGGTGGAGGACAGTCACTGGTTTCTCCTGGGAGCTGCCTGGAAGATTTCAGAGCGACTCCTTTCATCGAATGCAATGGCGCACGTGGAACCTGTCACTACTTTGCAAATAAATACAGCTTCTGGCTCACTACAGTCGACCAGCCCTTCCAAAGCAAGCCCTCAGCAGATACACTGAAGGCAGGACTCATCCGAAGCCATATCAGCAGATGTCAAGTCTGTATGAAAAATTTATAGAAGCCTTTCACGGTGTAAGGAACCTGCTTATCGTGTAGTTCTTATACAGTGAAACCTTCTCTTTGAAAAAAAATCATGTTGGTGCTTTTCTAACTTATTACCTCAAAAGCAAAATCGAAAATTAATTTTAAAAAGTGTCTGTAAAATCCAATCAAGTGTAACACAAATTAAGTCTAACACACAGATCTAGTGCTGTGTTGTACTCTACAGCATATAGATGTTTTTTTGCTATTCTAACATTACGTCATTTGCCAAATGATACAAATACTCACAGCTTTGAAACCACAAGAAAGATTTTGGTAATAAAGGGTTACCTTGGTCAGATACCCGCTATATTTACTTCAAGAGAATATATATATCTTTTCTATTTACTGTATTTGTCACAACAGTGACACAACAAAAACAAGCACATTTTTATTGTATTTGGTTTTTTCAAGCATCACCCTGCTTTAGCACTTAACCACTGGCAACAGCAGAGAAGCCAGCCCACAGGCCTCCCAAAAATAGTCACCACAAAATGCAACTCTTCCTTTTTTGATTAGGAGACTGTATGACGAAGATCAGTATTTTATTTTACAAGCTTGATGATTTTTTTTTCTAGACATACCCCAGGCTGAAGGATGACTACAAAGGTCTCTTGCTGTAGTGTGTTGTGGACATTCATCGGTGTCACACTGCCCACACAGCAGCAGCACTGAGTGGTTTTTGCATTGCAGCTTTCCCCCTCTGAAAACAAGCAACTCATCACAAGCAGGTTTTAACCAGGGACTGTTGGAGCAGCTGTTGCACATAGGGTAGGTTTTTCTGGAGAGTGGATTGCTCGATGCCACGTGACTTTCAAACGGAGAACTTCCAGACCTGCCCGTTGTCCATCTGAAGGCATGCTGTCCCGGCAGCTGGGGACACATGACAAAGAGATTACCACCATTCCCATTTGCACAAAGCCATCCTTGCAAAAGCAAAGGGAAGGAAGCAAGACATTTATTTGGCACCATATTTTTCCATGGAGAAACAGGTTATTGCATGCCAGTCTTGGTAAATGTCCAGAATGGCCAGCACTCTCCTGCTGCAGAAGGGAGCAATTTAGCTCAGAGTTGTCTGTCACCACTGCAAGGCAGAGAAGGATCAGCTGCAGACTTCCTATTGGCATAGTCTTGATTATAAACCTGAATGCTTACAACTGAAATTGAAGAGACTTTTATAGCACTGACAGTTGATTTTTCAACAGTTCACTTCTGCTTCAGGTGCTTCTTGGCTTTTGGAATTACATTCCATCCTCACTGTATCATAAATAAAACCTGTTGGTTTTTTTCTACACCTCTATTTGTTGATGATTTTCATTTTGTAAATGGTGTTTTTTCTATACAACACATATGGACTGCTCTCTTCAATTACTTTGTGCCTAAGGAATTAGAAAAGCACTAGAAAGCTCCTCTCACTGAAAGTCAAACTCTTCAGCCAGGAAGACACTTGTTTTATTTCATGGTACTGATCCAAAAGAGAAGCTGCGTTTCTAAAACTGCTCATTTAAGCTAAACTACGGAAATAGCATTTCATCTCCTGTTAGGAAGAACAATTTAAGCCAATAAATTGTGATGTTGCGGGTTAAAGCGATGTATTATTCATGCTCTACAATGTTCAGGAAACGAATGTTAACCAAATTTGGCAAGTGTTACCTTCGCAAAAAATATAAAGCATTAAACTAAAAGTTCTTAGCCAGCACACTGTTTAACCTAGAGTAGTTGTTCATAGAATTAGATGTATCCATAAACAGAGAAATTACCTGAGCTTGAAATGAGCTCTCTGGCTGTGCTATAGCTCTAAAAGGCAGCCCCCAAACCAACTAATCGCACTTTTGTTTCAGCTAAATAAAATACTTAGAATTTAAAACATTGCAGTTAATATGGGCCACGTTTGCCAATTCTTTTAAATTCTACGTGTCAGTAACAAACACCTAAGAATCAGCAATTTACCTCTTCTGTGTGTTGCTAGACATCCGTGGTTGTGAGATAGTCACACAGTTAATCACTTGTGATTTGCACAGCATGCAGCTCTGGCAATGCAGCACATTCAGTGTTTTAAAAGAATTCAAGTGGAGGTTCTACAAACCTGTAAAAATCAATTATATCAACAAGAGCAGCAAACTATTTGGACTTTCCTAATACATTGCCTAATCTTCCTACGCAGCTGTTATTTTTACATGTAAAACTTCAGCATGGGGGTCTTCCTCTGACCGGTGCTTTGCCGCTTCATTTTCTCTGACTTGGGTAAACTGTTCGTACCAAGTTAGTTCAGCACAGTATCGGCACAGCATCGGGTTGAACACACAGACATAACACAGGAAAAAATGAACCGACCATAAAAAAACCCCACAAGGTGCCACACAGACCTGAACTTCTGTACTTTGTGTACGTCATGTGCTTCAGGTCTGTGTACTCACAGCCGTGTTTCTCCAAAGCCTGCGCAATCACTGTTTGGGAAGGGGAGGGAGCTCAGGGGTGCAAACACGTGGAATACTTGCAACAGCCAGAGGATTTCAGATGGTGAGCTAACCCAGAGCACAGCACGGAGGGGAACTGGCTTACTCAAAGCTGCCTCTTAGCTGCAAGATTACATCCTTTCCTAGGAACACAGGCTGAGAGAGTTGGGTTGTTCAGCCTGAAGATCAGACTCCAGGGAGACCTTATAGCAGCCTCTGGATATATAAAGGGGGCTTAGAAGTGTGATGGAGAAAGACTTATTACCGAGGACTGTAGTGACAGGACAACTGAATGAGGGTAGATTTAGATGGGTTAGAGGGAGGACATTTGTTATTATGAGGGTTGTGAGGCACCAGAACCTGATGCCCAAAGAAGTTAACAGATGCCCCATCCCCGGGAGTGTTCAAGGTCAGGCTGGATGAGGCTTTGAAGAACCTGATCTAGTGAAAGGTTTCCCTGCCCATGGCAGGTGGGTTGCTCTAGATGATCTTTGAAGATCCCTTCCAACCCAAACCATTCCATGATCCTGTTATCTCATGACTCACTTCCAAGAACTTCCAAGATTTTTATACAGAAAAAAAATGAAACAGCTACAGCAAAACAAAGCACTTTTTTTACTAAATTATAGTGTTCCAGCTTAGGATACAAAAACTACAAGTGTTATGCCTGGGTTTTGCTACAAAGCGTGCTGTTTGACTCCAGCACTTTCCATGTCTGAAAACATGCTGAAGTATAACACTCTGCAGAGCCTGGAGAAGGTAAACAAGGTTATATTCACCTTCTGTAGGTATTAGTGCATCAGCATATCAGCACGGACTTAGTAAGGTCAACATAGCAACATCAGTTGACACCAATTACTTCCTCAGAGTATATCGACCATATCAGCCAAGTTCATTCACACCCTACATGACCGGGCTTGCCCACAGCTGCTGGAAATAGAAAATTCACAAGTGACAAGCAGTCAACATGACCCTGCAATAGAAGGTATCAGGTTGCTGCCAGAAGGGAGGCTAGAGCAGATCACTGCTGATGGCACCCCAGTGCAGTCAGCAGTAAGCCCCAAACCCAGAGATGGTCGCTCATGCCCACCCAAGCATGACCAGATACCTGGTCGCAAACCCTCATGGCACTAGGCACACATCAGTGCAAGACCTACTGGACAAGGGAAACAAGCTACATTGCTGTTCCCAGTGACCCACGAGCAGAGCAGTAAGAAGAGGCAGTAGTGCTTCCCAAGACAACATGGACAAGGGGTGTAACTAAGCCACAGCAGGTGGCTCAGTGCCTCTTCCTGCCCCACGGGCACCCCAGGGCTGCAGGCTCCTTTCATGGCCCTCATGAGACTCAGAGCTTTGGGAGGGTTGTCAGGAGCCAACGGCAACCTCAGTCTTGCACCATAAACACCCGTGAATAGCAGGAAGCAGGATTAGGCCTTCCCAACCAGCCTGGCACAGATCCTCACCTGCAGGCCCTGCCATCCCTCCCAACCCCCCAGGTCACAGCCTGAACCAGCCATCACCTCATGCATATGCAGGCCCGTACTCACACTCACCCAGCCTGGCCAAAAGTAATATCCCTTTTATTTCACTGTTCAAACACTTCACGTAATCCAGACAAGCATAGCAGGAAGAGACAGGGAAAAATAAATACTTGTAAAGTAAGGTTTCCTCCCCACCCCAGCAGGGCAGGCAGAGCACCTGGGTCCCTGCTTTCACCCACCATGGCTGGTCCTGCTGAGGAGGGGTTCCACCTGGCTCCAGCAGCACAGCTACAACCAGTCCAGCTCCCAGCTGTGCACTGAGGTTATTAACGGGGGAAGCAACCCTGCAGCAATGGAAGAAAACACTTGCTGCAGCCGGTGGGATGCAGAAAAGCTGGCATCAAAGAGGTGCATGGCACAGCAGCTGTTAATACAGGTCCTAGTGCTGGCCCAGCTGGACTAGTAGCCCAGGCTACACCTGCTATACTAGAAGTACATCAGTTGCTAAGTTGTGGGGCTATAAAGACAAGAGTTAGAACAAGTCTGCAACTACAGGTGTAGCTCCTGTGCTGCCAGTCCCTACACTGCAGCTTCACTGCTCCTGCCTGTCAATAAGCCAAGTTGAATGTGCCCTTGTGGCCAAGAAGGCCAATGGCATCCTGGGGGGTAGCAGAAGAGGTGTGGTTAGTAGGTGGAGAGAGGTTCTCCTTCCCCTCTACTCTGCCCTGGTGAGGCTGCATCTGGAACATTGTGTCCAGTTCTCGGCCCCCCAGTTCAAGGAGGACAGGGAGCTGCTTGAAAGAGTCCAGCGCAGAGCCCCAAAGATGATCAAGGGAGTGGAACATCTCCCTTATGAGGAAATGCTGAGGGAAGCTGGGTCTCTTTAGCTTGGAGAAGAGGAGATTGAGAGGTGACCTCAGTAATGTTTATAAAAACGTAAAGGGTGAGTGTCAGGTGGATGGAGCCAGGCTCTTCTCTGTGATGTCCAATGATAGGACAAGGGGCAATGGGTGTAAACTGGAGCATAAGAGGTTCCCCAGGAAGATAAGGAAACACTTTTTCACGGTGAGGGTGACAGAGCTCTGGAACAGGCTGCCCAGAGAGGTTGTGGAGTCGTCTTCTCTGCAGACATTTAAAACCCACGTGGACGTGTTCCTGTGTGACCTGATCTAGGTGATCCTGCTCTGGCAGGGGGGTTGGACTAGATGATCTTTCGAGGTCTCTTCCAACCCCTAGCATTCTGTGATTCTGTGAATTGTTCCAAGTAAAATTATATAGAACAGGACAGGGAAAAAAAAGAAAAAAAAACAAATGCCTTTAGCAGTGCTGGGATATTAAGATGCACCTGCAGAAGCAACAGGGAAATTAATTTATGTCAGTAGGACACTTAATAAGCACAAAAGCAAGCCACATTGTATTGCTCATCCATGCTGTTAAAAAAAAAATTATCCAACAAAAAAAATTTCACATCACCACTAAACAGAAAAAAAAAAATATAAAAATTCTGTGCAATTTCCATGTTGAATGTTGAACTGTGCTCACTGATGATGCTTGCAGACTTGCATAGGCACTGCTGCAGCTGACATCAATACTAGGCTGTAAAAATGGAGTTCACCTACAGCAGAGTTTAAATTACTAGTAAAATATAAATAAATCCTACATCAAACTCAAGAAACCTTCAAGTTCTGCTTGAAGGTACAATCTGATCTCAGAAAAACATCAAGAAATAGGGCTAGCATGCACGTGGAACACTCCAGATCTCCTCCTGACCTCCTAGCAGTAGCTCTCGCGTATTACGCAGCCTACCGGATTCTTCCGTGCAACCCCATGACCTCTCACAGGCTCTCAGAGCAACAACCCATCATAACCCAGGCATTTCTCAAGGAACAGCAGCCAGGGACACTAAAAAGCCACAAAGATCGTGCCAGACAAGTGTAGTCCTAAGGGCAAAAGCACAGTACACAGGACTCATTCCTGTGTCATCTCTTTCAGTGAGAACACCCAAGTTGAAGCTTTTGGAAAGACGGCAAGAATTCCTTAAGATCTCACATACACCCAATATCACAAAGCACAACTGAACTGCAAGTGTTTATACCTTAGGAAGTGTTAGATGTTACATTTACAAAGTGTTTTTCCTGTTCTATACTTTCTGGGTGTACATCTCGCAAAAGCCTGACCTTAGAAGCAATACATGCTGCAGGTTCAGCTGTTAACAGATGTAGCAAAGCCAGAGGTGGACCTCTCGCAGATGTGCTGCCAGATCATTCTGGTCACAAACGAGACTGAGGTTGTAGCCTGTTTGTCTCTTCCCAGTCCTGCGGGCAAACCAGATACTGGCCTTGGAATTTTGTTATCAGCTAGAAGGTTTTTAATTGCGTTACAGTTTTAAATACCACAAAACAGATGCAGTTAAGTAGCTGACAGATTGACAGGTGTTAAACTGCAAACTCCTAGCAAATCCAACAGATGACAACATTAATAGGACCTGGAGCAATAGGATAAGGGGTGATGGTTTTAAACTAAAAGAGGGGAGATTTAGACTGGATATAGGGAAGAAATTTTATACAAATGAGTGTGGTAAGACACTCGGGTTGCTCAGAGAGGTGGTAGATGCCTCATCCCTGGAAGCATTCAAGGTCAGGTTGGACAGGGCTCTGAGAATCCTGATCTAGTTGAAGATGTCCCTGCTCATTACAGGGGTTTGGACTAGATGACCTTTAAAGGTCCCTTCTGATTCAAACTATTCTATGATTAAATGTACAGAGGTTTTTCTCTTGAGACATTCTTCCCCACTACACATGTAGTGTGCATAAACTTGAAAGCAGAAAATAAAGCTACTCCTCTGCAGGAAGTTGCTCAGGAGGACATACTTCTGAGAAAAAAAAAAAAAAAAGGTTAAATATACTTAATAATGTAATTAATTTTTCATTTGGGCATTGTCTCCTTATGTACTAACCAACTATGATTTGGGTGTGACAGAGAAAGGCAACAACAAAGCATAAAAACAACCTACCCTTTAGTTTTAGAAAATTATGCCAGATGCCTCCCATGGGAAGACAGAGACCCCACACAACTTGAACTGGAAACATGGGAGCTGCATCTTCGGGGTTTTTGCTGAGGTTTGGGGAGGGGTTTAAACTAGCAGTTCTTCACTCTGGTTATGGTGTCTGGGTGTGAGCTCTTGGGTCACTGCATGCATTCTTTGTACCTGAGAGGATTGGGAAACTAGGAGCAGCACTGTGTATTAGCCCCTCCTTTTTACCGCAGTCACGAGAAACCTCATTCCTCGGTAGTTCTCCTTCACGTGCCTTTCTACTCACAAAAGGCAGTTTCTCCTCCCTTCCTCCTACATTAGCCAGATGCACATCAGAAAACGCCGGTCCTTGCTTCCCTCCAGGTAGATGGCAATGTCACACAGAGCTGCTAAAAAGCAAAGCTGCAGCTTTGCCTGGGCATAACTAAGGAGGTTTTGGAAGGAAAACAGAACGCAGGGATTCAACACTATGGTATCTTACAGGCACTGTAAAGAGGTCTCTACAAAATGCAGACGAAATAGAAAACTGCTTCCTTCCCCAAAAAACCGCCTCTACTATCCACATTAAAAAGAATTACAAGAGTAAACTGAAAGAAAAAAAACTTCCTCCTGCAACTCGCAATTGAAGCAGGAAGGGCTGTGACACTGCCTGTTAATATCTGAAAGCCCACTATGGAAGAAGAATTGACATTATAAATAAAGTCTCCACATGAATTCGTACATACCCACAGTGATTTTAATAGTTCAGCTTCTGAATCTTACAGTCATGTCTGACATAAAAAGATTGTAAATGATTTATTAGCTACAAATATAAATTATACCTGGATTTTCTTTTTTTTTTTTTTTAAAGAATAAAAAAGTATCACCTGTTCAATCTTCCAAAGTTAGAATCACAAAGGGAAAGATGATAATCATGTGAAAGCTGTCAAGAGTACACAACAGATCATTTACATGCAACATGGAACAGAGTCATTAAAAATGAGACTCCTCCAAAACTGTCCAAATGATTGTCACTATCAACTGTACTCCATTTGTCTTCAGAGCCCATGGACACCGGCAAGTCTTCCTCCATCATTTCACTCACATTCCCATTTTCATACACAGAGCTTCCAAAGCACCTTTAACGGTCAGAAGATTTGGGTTTTTTTCACATACAGCATTTTTTAAGTCCGTTCTTTGACTTTTCCTTTCTGGTGAACTGCAAGCAATGCAATGTTACTGCTCAGTCTGCCGGTGCGAACAATCCCTCCCCTTTTCTTACGTCACGTAAATGGTTCAGGCACAACAACCAGATTTTGTCCTTTTTGCTGGCTTGTAGTCCGTAATGTCTACAGTTTGCGGCGGCCCCTCAGCTTTCTGCCGTAGAATTATTGGGACCACCATCTCAAACACAGTTTCAAAGAGGTAGTCCACCTTGTATCCCGTTTTCGCACTGGTCTCAAAGCACATTTTCTCAGCTGCTGGAACATCCTTCTCATCTAGCATTTTGTATTTCAGTATCTTTTTATAGAGCGCAATCGCATCCTCTGCGCGGACTTGTTTTTGCACCTTCGAGCCACAGCTGGCAACCGACTTCTCAGGTCTATTTTCATCCGGTGGTAAAGCACAGTCATCGGTGAGGTCAACTTTATTTCCAACAATAGCAAAAATGCAGTCGGCACTTGCACTGTCTGTCAACGCCAAGAATCTTTCTTCCAGCTCCGTCAAGCTCTGGAGGCTGTTCACATCATACGTGAGGATCACAGCAGCTGCTCCTCTGCAGTACATAGACCCGAGGCCATGAAACTGCTCCCGTCCTGGCAAAGGTTTAAACACAACAAAAAGTTAGCGTGCTGGAAGCTACAATGATTGAGTAAAAGAGTTGAAGGAATTTTAAGCGAATTTCCCAAGTTTGGATGGAGCAGTGAAGGTAAAAAGTTGTAGCATTTTCATGTTTTTCCTTCTGCACAGAACAGCTCAGCTCAACACTTGCTTAATTTCAGAGCAGAGAATCTGCAAAGATGAGTGAGCAACTGTGAGACAGCATTCACAGCTGCAGAAAGGAAAAAAAAAGTTGGGGTTTTTTATTATTAAATTGCATACTAGTTTATTTATGTCACAATAACTCCCCTGCCTGCATCCACAGACGGCCCATTCCACCTATTTAACTATTTATAAACAAAAACTAAGTTTTACTCTTACACATTCTGCTAGAACTTACTAATCCTATAAATTCAGTACACACTTTCAAGTGCATCCAGTTCAGAAGTCTGAATTACAGTCAGTAATAAATTTCTTCCTAGGTTTTGCAGGATTTTGTGAGCAACTGCATGCCCACGGTTCTCCAGTACATTGGCTTTAGGAAAGGACTTGTTGTCTTTAATGCTCCCATATATAGGCAGTATTGCTGTGCATCTGTCCCAACACAAGTACTCCCACTTTAAGAGTATTAAACACACACAGTAAGAGAACCCTAACTGCATATGCAGAGTAATTTCTCTTTTATGGTCCTGACCATCACTCAATAGCCACAGTAAATAACAAAATATTTCTTCCTTCTCATCAGTTAGTGACTATCTACCAGCACGTCCAGAGAAGCCTTAATGGTATCCTTCAAATTCATTTCTTGAAAGATAAAATTGACTCTTCTTTAAATTCTGGGAAATAAACAATGTTCTTCAGTAGCTGCAAAGGGACTAAGGGAAGTGAGGCAGAAGACAGACAAACAGTGTTTTCCTTTTCTATTGAGAACTGCAACTCTCCCCAACTACCAGCTACGTGTAGAATTTGCTGTAGTCCATGCACTTTACTCCCAAAACATGATCAAGAAAAAGATAAAATACTAGATTTTAACTAGTCATCAGAGTCAGCCTTAGGTCACTATAGAACAGAAGTGTGAATGAACAAAGGAAAGGGGAAAAAGGGAAAAAGAAAAAGAACAAAAAAGAAAAAAAAAGCCAACTATGCTCTTCTGAATATTTAAGAATCATTGTTTTTCAACTCTTTTTGTTCAGTCTCTTTGCACAAAGCCTCCATTTATAGAAAATCTGGAAGTGATCTGGTTATATTCATTTTCAGCACAGGGCTATGGCCCACTACAAGTTACAGCATCATCAAATCCTTGTAAGTGACTGAAATAGGGAAAGCAGAAGAAACTCATGCTGAAAAATACAGAGCAGCATATATTGAGAAAACACATCTGCACATGAAGATGTGCACTGTGAAAATAACTGAAGAGCCCACCTCCAGTTGGGAATAGAACTTAAAATAGATCTGTGTGTCACTGTAGCAAGTCCTTTGACAAACTTTAGGGCTCCACAGTGCTCAGACGAGAGACAACGTGTCCATCGGTATCAGTAAAACAAAACTGGAAAAAGTCAGGCTAGAAGATTAAATCCAAAGCTCACTGCACCTTTAACACTGAGTGAAAGTCTGGTAACTGACAAAGAAATAGATTTGAAAGGCTGTAGAGTACACTATAAAGAAGTATAAAAGGAAGCTGGTGAGGATGCTCAGAAGTATGCAAAACTTTTCCAGGAGAAAAAATTGTGAGACCTCTCAGGATGGTGAACAATTTAAAAAAACAAGTCTGAAGTAGATGTCTGTAAGTTCATGCCCATACTGAGAAAGTTACCCAGGAGCAACTATTTACTCTTTCTTACAAAACAAAAAATGAGGATTTCACATCAAAAAAAAGAAGTCATGAACGGTGAATATTCCTGCACAGTAAATTATTGGCAGTGAGCGTTACGTGACATTGCAGAGATCAACAGTTCAATGAATGGAGTCCAGAAAAGCATTAGGTGAAGTTTATGGAGAATTGCTTCTGTGCAGTTCTGTGTAACCTCTGATTTGTTTTCCCCCCACAAAAGAAATTCTTTAACCAGTGGTCAGTTAGGTATGAAAAAAAGGGGGGGGAATAATAGATATGCCTTTGTTTGGGTATGCTGGGTAAGGGCAAGGAGGACTGGGATGAATAAGGGAGGGAGGAGGTCAGTACTCTTACACTTTTTCCTCCAGTCTTATGTTCAAAGTTGTGCTTTCAGTCCCACTACAGCTGCCTTTAAGTCTCCAATTTTTCAGCAGAAGTTTGTGCCGTGACCTACTTTGTTTTCATCCAGACCCTGATTATACTGCGGTCTGGAAACCACAATGGAACATACATCCTCCCCCGCTCTCCCACTTTGGATGCCTGAGCCATAAAATCCAGCCCCCAGAATCATTTGCTGCAGCAAACGAGTACTAGAACAATACTATTGCCTGTTTTATGGAATTTGTGTGCTAATCTAATCTTGCACAGCATAATATAAACCGTGACACTTTTACACTCTAACTTCAAACCGGCTCCTTCTACAACTAGTGTACTGTTGCAAAGGGGAAAGAGACAGTAAGAAGAATTTACCTAAGGGATTCATAATGTCAGAAGAATTATGGATAGCCTCTCTCGCTCACCCACACAGCACAATCTACATGCAGAAAAAAAGGCACAATTTATTTTTGTAATCCAGTTTTCTTGTACAAACCACTTCTGGCACTTAAGGGCTGGAATGACCCTAGATGTGGAGGGGAAAAAATCAAGACTAAAAAGTATTTAAAGTAGTATCTTATCTGTGCCCAAGGCATCAGACAAAATAATATCAAACATTACAGTCAAAAAATTACTGCTTGAGAACAGTCACCCCCTTCTTACGGCCTGTTATTTCTTCCTCTGGACCCACCCGGTCTCACCCCACCATGTACCTCTTTACACAATTAGCTAAACTAAACAGTGAACCCGGAATCCAAGAATTAAACAACTTCAACCTTTAAAAAGATAAAGGTAACAGGGAAGAGTGCTAGAGCTCTAAAAAAATCTGCAATTTAAGGAATTACAAGAACCACCAAATCAGCTACAAGGGCACAACATCAGGGTAATTTCTCAACACCAAGCCACCAAAATTCATTTCCGTTTTTTGTTTCATCTTTATATTTTGCCTTATTTACAGCAGCTTGACAACCCTACGGTCACACCGCTGCCTGCGACACCATTAGCTTTTCAGAGGCTCTTCCAGCAAGTACATGAAATGCACTTGGAAATGTGTTGGGAGATGCACTGAGGAGACCACTTGGGAGCAGTGCAGCCGATGAGCATTTTCACAGTCTCATGATGGTTGTCATAAAAATCTAGTAATCTTGAGTCAAAGTGACCTCAGTACCATAAAGTTTGTAAGAAACCCAAGAGAGAAAGAAGGAAAAAGTAGACCTTGCAAGAGGCTAGCGTGATAAATAAGCAAGGTTAAAGTGTGCAAAGGCTTGAACTCCAGGCCTAGGCTGTGGTCTAGCCAGCCTGCTACAGCACCCTGACCTCTCAGCTGGAAGGTGGCTGCCCATGTGAACACTTTCTCTGGATGGGACCACAGCCTGACCGAGCATCCCCTTTCCTTCCCAGCTGTGGGATCCAGTGACCACAGCAGTGCTAGCCACTACCCCAGTCTCCTCCTTGGAGATCTCCTCCTGTCCACTGTCCCCAGGGGTGGTATCCAAAGTAGCCTGTGAAGTTGCTGTTGATGTTTGATAGCACAAGATTTCCTCCAGCCAAATTTGAATGCTCCTTACCTACCACCTCTTCAAAGGCTTTCACCACAACTTCTTAAGTAGCATAACCTCCCACACATACGCTCTTTCAAGAAATCCTCTACCTGAAGAGCAAGTCTCAGTGTTGAGTACGTACCAGAATGCAAAACAGACTGTTACTTTAACTATTGAGGGAATAAAACATCACAAATACTAGAGCACTTAAAAGGTCTTCCAGGAAATACTGAAAGTAGTACTGTCATTACTCTGCTATCACAGTCTGAGCCTGTTCTAAATTCTCAGTTCCTTAAGTAAATATGTAGTGTGGAAAAGTACCTGAAGGTGAGCAATAGAAGCACACTAACTAACATTGCATTAAAAATTAACAAAAGTGAAAAAATATCCAGCAAATTCTCAGTCCATAAACCAAGCATCTTCCAAGGATTTTCACTGTAATTTAAAGAGGACTGTAATCTGAACAGTAGAGAGGAATTAACACAAACACAAGGTTATCAGCTCAGTTCTGCCGTTCAAATTCTCCTTCTCCCTTACGAGAGTCTGAACTTGAGTGTACATGAAGAAAGACAGGAACTATGCCCCAAGGAAACAGTCAGAACAGGAACAAAAAGAGAAAGTACAACACCCTTGACACGGCATAAAAATCAGTATTAGAAAGAAATGAGAGTTGAGGATTCAGCTGCAGTGGATGAAGGTTCAAAGGATGACCCTGATGCTCTTGAGTTACCTCAGCGGGAACATCCGCGTGATCACAAGAGCAGACAAAGAAGGTCCTTTTTAGAGCACAGCATTTCCTTCTGTTTGCAGACAAAGCAGTAAAGTTGTGACCCTTTAAAGGGCATAAAGGGAAACGATTTTGCTAGGCAATGAGATTTCTGTTTTCGCACGTATACTGAGATCCATACTGACTCTCAAAGCACGAACGATAAATGCCCCTGAAGACTTCAGAGAAATTCCCCTGCCCGTCTGCAAGTCAGGCAGTAGTTTTAACACTGATTAAGTCAGAGTTCTTCACTACCTTGGGCAAGATTGATATTTATTCCTTCTAGGTGGCTTTATCACATTTCCACTGAAGTCAGGAGCTTTATGAAGAACCAGACTCTGCCTGTGGTTACTTGAGGATACAAATAAAGCTCTCCATTCCAAATGACTAACATGCAGGACATAGGTAGGAATTAGTGGAAACAAATGAGTCAGAAAGCACTGGAGAGCTCAATTTGTACATATGCAGGAGCTGTCTGAACACCTGATTTCCCAATCCATTAGAAAAATGCCAACATTTGGTTTTCCTCCAAGACAAAATTGCCTATGGAATAAAAGTCTCTGGGAAGGGGAAAAAAAAAATAAAAAATAAATCAACCAAAACACCACACCACAAACCCCCCAGAAAAATCAACCACCAAAACAATTAAAAGTTGAGCAACTAGAAAATTCATTTAAGCTCCATCTTCCCGTAGTATAATACATTCATAATGCTACATCCTAGAATACTCTTGTGTATACTGAAGTTTCAGAACGCAACAGACCTCTAGCACTACTAAAAAATCAAGATGACATTTACGTTGTTTATACTCATTATTTAGATATGTATCAACATTCAAGGCATGAACTGTGCCCCATTTCAGAGGCTTCTATTTCAATTATTAGAATTAGATATGGATTTCTTGGCCAAAGCAAAACATAATATAAACATAGTTAAGTAAAGTACTGATCTTAATACCCAAAGGGTTTCACTTTCATGTTTTAAGTAGAAAGAGCTACATATGGAAGAAGAAAATAATAGCCACATGGGTTAAGGGAACAAAAACGAATAAAAATGTTCTTTAATACAGGTCTCCAAAGAAAAACCATCAAAGAGAGCCTGTCAAGAAAGCAGATTCAATGTACTGTGACTGGGACAAGCTTATGCCATTTCTAAATTCAACTTAACTGCTACGTCAAGTATCTATATCTCATAATAAAATGAGATTTAAAATGTCAGAAGAGACCACCCCTTCCCTTAAATCTATGCATTTTTGATTTAATGAAAAAAGGTACTTTGGGTTCTGAAGGAGTCTGAAATTCCCAAGACCATGCAAACATCCCCACCCTACAAATGTGAATCAGTTTGGGCTTGCAAAGCTCGTTCTGCAAAACTGCAGTCCAGTGGGAACAAGAAAGCCATGTGAACAGGAACAATCATTCAGTTCTCACTTAGGCAACACAAGAAATCACGATCAAACTGAGCCCTGTCCTTCAGTCAGCTTTAATTATTGTATTAGAAATATCACACCCCCACTAACAAACGTTTCACTTGGACACAAAAATCCATGGCTGGAAAGACAGTAAATTATCCAGGGCATAATCAGTACCCATGAATTCCTTAAATCGCCTTAGAGCTGTCTTAGAAAAAGGGGGTTTTTCAAAACCACTTTTGCAATAAATAGAAGAAATTAACACAACTTCAGTCAGAGATCACAATATTCAAATGGAGGCAAGTCCAAAATTCAAACAAACCAAAGATGTATTTGAACTGTCTGCCAGACAGGAAAGCCTTACAAACAGGAACAGTGAAGCAGAAGATGCTTTCTAATACGTGTAATTTCACGACTTTTGAATAAAAAGCAGATCTCAAGAGTTCAGCGTGCTCTTACACAGGAGGAATGTTAACATTCCAGATCTGGAACTGGCATTATGTCACATTAATCCAGTCCCCACTGAATTCACATACTGAAATCTTAGCCAATCCACGGCAGATTACAGAATAGAATTCTATTAAATATGAAACTTTTCAATCTAATAGGTCTGATTTTGTCTGAACAGACAGATAAATTACTTGAGAAAATCCAGCTAGTTCTAGAGGCTCAGCACTATAACCCCAAATGTATGGCTACGGCACCACAGTATGGCTTTTATCCTGACAGATTAAGTTGCACCTTTCTGTATAAAAAAAAATATTAAAGAGATTTTTTTTTCTTTTTTTTTTTTTTTTAAGAAGTCTACTAAACTACCATCAGCAACCCTGCAGCATTTGGGATAACACAATTTATGTATGTTTTGGGCTGTGTTTTATTAGGGAAACCTACATTTTGAAAGGAATGAAAATGAGGAAAAATACACAGCACTGAGTAACTGCAGGGCCATTTGAAAGGACTCTTACACACAGTGTTCAAAAAGAGCAAAAATCGTATCTTTGGAGGATAACCACCTGCCCCCTGCAAACTTAGGCAGGAATACAGAGCAGATACTAATATAGACTCCATGGAATAAGAGGAGAAGCTATGCTAGCACATTCAGGGAAAACTGGCTGGGGTGACTGGCATTCCCGAGCATCAAGGCCTATTACTGGGGATTCTGTCTCCAATATAATATGCAACAGAAAAAAAATAAAAATTCATCCTTTGTTTCCATTCCTTTCTGTAACAAAGCAGAGATCCTTTCAGGCATCTAAATTAACTATTAGCATTTGCCAAAAGGAGATGACTACCCCGTGGGAGGCTAGTCCACACCACACCAGCCATTACCAGCGTGCCTTAAGAAAGCAACACACCCCTACCTCCCCTGCTCTAGTTAAGGGCACTAAAAACACAAATCATGTATTTCTATCCTTTATTATGTTTCACACATACACAAAAAAAAAAAAAAAAAGCAGACATGGAAAGCAGGGCAAAGATGAGAGAAGAAAAAGTTTGCAAAGAGCTTAAAAACAAGCTACAGAGAAAAGACCAGGCACCACACCCTGCATCCTCTATGAGGTTTTGCTCTTTTTGCTTTTTCTACTACAAAGGCAGCACAGGAGTGCCATTTTTTTGAGTTGTAATCACCAGCAGTGTGGCTGCAAAAGGAATCAATTCAGAATCTTTAAAAAAAAATAAAAAATCATTAGAAGGTATCTGAAAAAAAGACATAGGGGGTGTTTACTTAGTGGAAATATGAATTTCACTACACACTATACTTAAGAATAGTAATATATTTAATAGAAAAAAAAAACCCACAACATATCCACACTTCTTTTAGCCTACTTCTTCCCCTTCCCCTTTAAATATAATAATGACATTTAAAATAACTGGTACACCATGTAAGGTTTGCAGGACATGTTTCATCAGGGACCAACAAATATGGTAGGTAAAAGACTTTTGCCCCAAAATTCTAGCCATTTCACCTACTTTCTGAAAAATAAGTCTTCCCTTTAAAGAATTAATAATTTTGCTCATAGCAATGCTTTCTTTCTTTCTTTGCAGATTCAAGGATATTCCTAGTTCACAACTTTTTTAAAAGGAAAGTCACCTTAACAGACAGCTAAAATAAATGACAGCAGCAACTGTTACTACTTTGCTTCTCCTTTTATGGTTTTGATCAATAAAAAGTGCTCATCATTCTATTCTGGCTGTGTTTCCATTTTTTTCTTTTTTTTTGCGATGTGCACCCAAAGGGATTAAAGCACAACCCATTCACAAAGCCATGATCAACTGGGAACACAAACCCCATCATGCCCCCATCCCTTCCAAGAACAGCTTTCCCTCATCACACTTGAACTATACCAATAGGTCAAGCAGTTTCAACGAACACTTGAATTGCTATTAAAACACCGATTCAATTAACATTCCAAAAGTGATACTTGGGCACAATTCACAGAAAACAATCCTTCCAAAGAAGTTCACTTAACTGGGCCTTTTATTGTTAGGGCAAATATCACGCTGAGAAGTTATGCAAGAGTAATGTCAGCGTGGTGTACTGCACATCACATGCCGAACCATAAGACGTGGCTAATGATCTACAGGATCATCTGAGTTTAATCTGAAGAAGACTGCTTGTTGAGATACATTTTTCATCAGCAAACTGGCACCAAAAAACCTGTTTAACCGAAGTGGTAAAGCAGAAAATAATGGGAATTTCTGCTATACAGTCACTTTTATGTCGTATCTTCCAACAAGGTTATCCTTCTGAGCATGTGCTGGTAGAAGCTCTGAAATAAATGTCTAGTCACAACATTTTTCTGATGTGCTGTGGAAATCATTCAAAAGACATATAGCTTTAATTCACAACACATCTTTAAAGAACCCACAACTGAAACATGGGTAAAACTTTCCACTGTGGTTTTCTTGACAGTTAGCAGTGTGATATTTCACAGAGAAATGAGCTTTTAAGCTTCACTTTCTAAAGGCAATTAAACTAAAAGCAGATGTCTAGCAGTGTACGCTGGTGTTGGGTCCTGTAGAGAATGCTGGGTCACAGAGGTATCCAAAAAATCCGATTACTGCAGATGAAACTCTCTCACCCACATCTCAAGTATAATAAACATCCCTCAGTCATCTTGTCAAATCCCATAATATTCAGTCATGAACTAGTTTTTAATCCAGCCCTGAAGAGTAGTTTGTCAATTTTCATTCCGTAACTGGCAGTGAAGACCTCCATCACTGGTACCCAAAGACAGACCCGTTGGACACACTCAAGGGAAAGAGATCAAGTTAACATGGGAGGGAACCAATAAATAAATAATAATTCACAGAGCAAGGCCAGAAATCAAGTGTAACCCTCATTCAGGTCTGATCTCCTGTGGAATAAAGATGGTAGAATTTCACTCAGCCCTCATCTTGTCGCTGAGGAAGAATTTGCATTATATAATGCAGCCAAAGAAAAAGTAGTTAATACCCCACAAATTAGCTTGTTGTATTCCAGTTTTCAAACTCTGAATTTGATAAACTCTGATTTTTTATAAACTTCACCTTCATGAAGTATCCTCTTCAAAAAAACCCCACCAAACTCCAAACTAAAAACCACTACATAGCTCAAACCCCAGAAAAACTCCGCATCCCTCCCTACAAGGTGTTCCATACGACTTCACCTCCTTGTTAGGCCAGAAAAATCAACATTTGTTCATATTCAGGGTGTTTGCCTCTGGTAGATCCCTCTAAAACATTAACCATACCTGTAGCTTTTCTCCAACCTTCCTCTATCGTTATATAACCAAGACTGTAAAAGACTGTCACCAAATCTATGAGGTTACTTAAATTCTTCACTACTTTCAACCCTCCCTACACTTCGTACACTTTTCAGAACAGCTCATAGGCTCTGGGACACCCTAAGGTACCAAGAGTTCAGTCTGTCATCTACAACCAACTCAAAGGACCTTGTAAAATACATATTGTTGACCAAATAAAGCTAGCTTAACCTGTTACCAGCACTCCAGACCATTAGTCTCTCTTCATCTGTGGATACTATCAGAGAAGATCCCTATTATTATTATTAAATTATTAAGATTTAGCCCATGAACCAGTTTCAGCTTTTCTGGGACAAAAGAGTACCTGGAATCTGTTCTGTTACATAGATACAAAATTATTTTTCTTGCTGGCAAAAATAAAGCAGAACTTACCATTCTAATAATGAAATTAAGCCTGAGCTTCTAAACTCCCATGAATTTTAATTTCAAAATTGAAGTCCCCATAGAAACATCAGTTTTATTCCACCAATATGTTTTCTATCCAAAGTTTTACATTTGATCATATTATGCCTAGTAACTCAAGGCATTACATAGGAAAAAAAAAAAAAAGCTTCTAACCATGCTATCCAGCATGTTTGTGCCAACAAAAAATTTGGCTAGACCTGAAAAAAAAAAACCCAAACCATCTATCTGTAGATAAAGATCACAGTGATGCCTCTACAATCCTGAACAACTTCTTTATTTAGCTAGATAAGACTGACTTTTCTCAAACCACCCATTTTATTTAGTTCTCTTGATGTACTGTGTTTATTTTCAAGAGAAGGAAATAACCCCAGAAACTTCAAGCAGTACACGTTTTCAGCTGTCTAGAAGAGTAATGCGTTGTAGAAGACAAACAGAATTGACTTTAGCCCCATCAGACCAGCAAGCGTATCCTGAGTGCATCTGCAACAAACAGAAAAAACACCAGTACTTATCCATTTCCATTTGAAATCTCACAGTTAGGCAGGAAGATGTTTCATCTAAACACTGAAGTCTAGCGAAAGAAATTAGGTCCTGCCGGGTTTATGGGACATTATCATCTGAAGCTGAAATCTCAGATCAACACCATCTCTACTGAAAAGAAAACGTGGCAGGGCACTTGAGAGTTAAATTTATGAAGCTCTGGTATGCCTGTACTAAAATGAGAGCAGGAGTGCAAGGACGAAATTAGAAATTTAAATCTGAGGAAATAAAATGTAAACACCGATGTAAAATTCTTTTGAAGCTTTGTGTTTAAAAGACAATTTTAAACCACTACTTAAAAAGAAGTGGTCATTTGGCAGATGACCTTCTTAAGGAAAGATATGATTGGAAGAAAAACATGATTGGGGGGGGGGCCAAACCAAAAAAACCAACCCTTCGGATTTACTTTGGAAGAGTTCTGCAGGAAGCAACAGCACTCAACACTTAACTGCATCAGCAGAGCTTGACGGTCAAACATTGCTCAGCAGCGGGTAACAAAGAGGCCAGTCACAGGATGGGGCTGTAAAACAACCTCACCTGCATCAGACACTCGCTTCTGGGTTGTGCCACAAACCTTCTGGTTGTAAAGCACTCAAAAGAAAGTCCCTCCCACAAAAAAAGCAATTCATTTTCCACAGGATGAGTTTCAAAAGCAGCTGTTTTTTCTGTCCAGTACCTGAAAACCGACACTTTTCCCTTTCCACGGAGAAATGGGCAGCACAGATGAGCCCACTTCTCTACCAAGAAAAGCCGAAGCTGTTAGCTGGTCCTTATCTTCAGAGTTACTCAGAAAGGAGATCTTCAAAGCCCAAACTCCCTCCCCAAGTTTGCTCTTCAAACTGAGAAGCTGGCCCTCAGCTCAGGCAGGAACGCACGGCCAGGTGTATTTTAGCACCGTTCAACTGGCACTAAGTGGCCAGGAGGTCACTCCAGACATACTGGATGTTTTCTATTCCTCATTAGACACTTCTCTTTTGCTTTAGATAGCTCTTTATAATTTTTTTTTTTTTTAAATCAAAATTACCCATAGGATTTTTTTTGCAGAAGGGTAACTACATACATACCACGTCAATCAGTACAACATAGCATTTTTTGATCGAGGAAATACCATGAACTTAATAAACACCTAAATTAAGGACAATGACATTTTAGAGAAGAAAAATAGCTCATCGTTACTAAGAGCAGATCCTCTTTGGGTTGTTTTGTATCCAACAAAAAAATATTAAAATTCAATGGTCTAATCTTTTAGAAACATGATTCATTTTCCATATTATCACTTTAGCTTCAAACACTTTAAATGTATTTCTCCCTCCTGGCTATCAGTCTTAAAATGCTTTCTTCCCAAGTATAGGAAACCAAACCATCAGCCCAAGGAGAGTCATATGATAACACAGTAAGTTCACCTTCTCTTTCACGGACCCACAAGAAGGCTTCACTTAGAAGAACATAAGCCATGGCAGCACCTATTTTCCATCAGACCCACTTCAATGACACCGATTTCCATCCTGCCATCAATACTTAGGAAGCATTAGCAGCAGCAACAGGCTGAGAGAGCTCAGTGCTGCCCCTCGCACCGTGCTGCCCTTCAGGGCCATCCCAGGACACCAGCCAGAGGCTGTTAAGACACTGTAAAAAGCTCAGTCTTCAGACATTTCCAGGGATCTCCAGGGTGTCAGAAGCAACAGATTTTTAGCCTTCAGAAATTAGCCTGGAATACTTCGAGGACAAACTGGTCACATATCTGTGGGAATGCACCTTACCAGCCTTCCCCACAGCCAGAGACCATCCTCTTCTTCCAAAGCAGCAGTGTAACTTTGTTCAGTACAGGGACTGGGGCCCTAGAGTATATATAGAGGGACCCAAGTATATTGGCCATGGTTCCTTTAGGAGATAAAATTAATTACTATGCCCATATATAGACAGTACCTCAAGAATGATTTCCATACATCTTTTATCCTACTAGTACCTTTCCAGGCTGATTAGGAGTAGATGACAGGAAGAAGAGGACTAGGAATACTTCCAAATGACCTAGCTTGTACAAATCAAGTTACTGCAAGAACAAGGTGAGAGCTGGCAGGTTGTCTTGTCAGAAGTAACCTGTCTCACGTGTTTCAAAAATGAGAAACAATTCTTGCAGACGTAATGAATAACAGTTGTCTGAAACGCCTTAGGAAGTTACAGTGATCAGATCAATGGCAAGCACCCGCAGATGGCCTGCCCCAGCAGATACTTGATAAGTGCCTCTTACTTAAGGTTAAACTATCTTCTGGAGAAATGGAACTCAGATGTAGTAGATAACTATATGCTAGCTCCCAATTTGTAACAGAGTTTAACTTTAAACCAGACTTCATTAGCAAACAGAAAAATATTTAAACCTTGCTATATGGGTAGAAGTAAAAGATCTTGCAAACCAAATGAAAGTTCTCCTATTTTTGGAAGAGAAAGTCACCTTAGTAACATGTGACATAAACCTAGACCCACTCAATAGACAGATATTTTTATGATTTGTTTCAGCATCAGTTTATTTATAGGCAGGTTCTCAATCAAGAACGCACGCAATTCATTAGTGCATAATTTATCCACAAGAAAATTACAACCACTTCTTACCAACCACCACCAGTTGCTATTCTTCACTGGATGGTTCTGGATAGTTGCTATTTATCAAAAGCAGAAGAATGTCGTGGCAATACAGCGGGAAGCCTTCGGCAAGTACCAGAAGCGGGAGACTGTGACAGACATACAGCTGCTGCCAGGGTTTGACAGGAATGTACTTAAAACTTGTTCATCTCACTCAAATAATTCCATCACAGGACACGTGGCTTGTGTTTTCAGAACTTGCTCTGGCTAAGATGAACGCTGGGCTTTTACATTTCCAGTACTACTTTCTCCTTTTAATTCCACTTTGTTTTCTTTTACTTCACTCTTAAAAGCCTATTTAGTACTCACTGTTTAGAGGCACTAATCTGAGGATTAAAGAAATGAAAACCACAAAACAGGCCTGGTCAAAACTGATCTCATCTCACTAACATTCACCAGCCTGGCGCAATGAGTACCACTAAGAGCCATGAACAACTCAGTTCTGAACCTTCTGTACAGAGTAAGTGGCAAAGAGTAACGTTATCACTGTACAGTGTCTACCCATTCAACCCACACCATGAGGGGAAACTACTTACCAAAAGGACCTGCCTAAAGATTTGCATGCACTACATGCTTTTCTTTCATAATTAAGGCGATGAGGCAGCATCTCTATATCACAAAGTTCTCCACCACTCAAAAAGAGGATAGACACCAACTATTCCACTTCCACTGGACTTCCAGGGCTTGAAGTAAAAAAAAAAAAAAAAAAAAAAGATACTTAGCAGGACAATGTAGAAAGGACATACAGGAAAGGAAATAGAAGAAACAATACAAATGTGATACATAACTATCTGCTGTGAGAGGGCAAGCTTGGGTCCTAAAGACAGAAGAGATAGTGTTTTGTTCCTCATCATGAAAACAAGAAGTAATCATACTGGTGGGGGTTGGAGAAGCCAAGCGGTTTGAGACATTTTCAGTTTCATAAAATCAGCTATTGACTTTTTAAATAAGCAACAGCTTCTATAAGGAAAAAAAAAAATTCTATCAATCAATCATTCTTATTATACTGGTGGAATTTTTTTGTTTTTAAACACCCAAGTCTCACTTGCAGCAGCGAACAAGATTTTACGATCCCTATGATGAAGCTTGGAAGTTGATGACTCAACTACATAGGTCTTTTTCTTTTGTTCAGTTTTTAACTATAAACCCCTACAGATTCTGGTCATTTCTCCCTTTTCTGAATTAAACAAAATCTTGGTGTTTTTATGAAAGCAAACAACAGCTGGAGAATGGAAACAAATAAAAAAATAATCATTTTTTAAAAACCTCTAAAACATAACCAAAAGCCTTATTTCTAACTTCAACAATAAAGAAGAGAGCAACAACAGATTTCTACATCCAGAGCACAGACCCCACTATGAGGAACAGAAACTGAACTTCTGAGGACTTTCACAACATAAGGCACTAAACTACACAAAGCTTCAGTCCATCACCAAAAGTAACCTGCACAACCAGAAAGGGAAGTCGGTCAGCCCAAACTCCTTGGGGAAAGGGAAGCAGGAGCTCAACTGAAGGTCACTGCAACCAGGGCACATCACCACCCATGTATGTGCTTATACTGCTGTTCTTGACTGGATTGGAAACATGAGCTTAAGCAGAAATCAAAGTTTGTTGACTCCACGTAGAGAAATTACTACCTAGTCAATGACCAGCATTTAGACATTTCTTTTGGTTTAAGGGCTATTTCAACCTACCTAACTTTTGCTTCACATTCTTTTTGAAGAATTCTTTATGAAACATTCTTTATTCTCTTGCCCCACCTCTCAGACTGCTTTGTTGGGGTTTCTAGCTAACATATTCTTAAAGGATGGACATTTTCCCGAAGGTCTAAGCAAGCCATCCTTCATTTTACAGACAACAATACAAGTAAGAGAAAAAATAAAGTATTTAAGTACCTATGGTCAAATATTACAAATGACTAAAAATTCCTAAGTAGTCATCAGCTTCAGAATTTAAAACAAAAATGACCTGCCATTTTAGCTGTACTAGAGACCATTATTTATAAGCTAAGTATGTAAGAGCAGTTGGATGGCTGGACATCATCTTTTCTCTATACTTTGTAGGAATTTCCAGAAGTACAAAAACAGTGGTTAGGAATATTAAATCACATAACAGATTAAAGAAAAATGTCAGTGGATCAACCACAGAGGCTGAGTGAACAGGGAAAACAATCTACTCAGACACTTCATCTTTATCGAAAAAAGTTATTCCACTCTTCAACTCATTAACCTGTAAACCTGGGGAGGGGGGGAGAAAAGGATGGGGGAAAAAGGAGGTGTTCTCTGTAGCTGAGGACATGATGAGTTAATTTTCATGACAGAAAAAAGCAAACACAAAACCAGGATTTGTGAAAGGGCAGAAGAGAAAGCACAGAAGCTCTAACTCATAATAAGCCTGTTTTGTTTGAGTATTGAAAGTCTTGAGTTTCTTTCCTCCTGGAGTCCTGTACATGAAGTTTCCACCATGTTACAACGTAGACTGAAATGTATTTTTGCTCCAGTGGAATTGGTGAAAAGACAAAAGCTCAAATACACATTTTCCTTTTTTTGCTTTATCTATAAAACACTAATAAATTCAAGCTCACACAGGTCTTTAGACTTTCAGCAGAAGTTCTTCCACGAATGGCTCCTTTGTGGCCCATGTAAAGCCAGCTTCAATTCTAGTCTGCTTCCTAACAGATGGACAGATACGTCACAAAATTCAGAACCACATCAGATTTTCTATCTCTCTTTAAAAACAATGTTAAATTCTCTTCTAGATTTGGCTTTTTCCATGCCCAGATAGGTTAAAAGGATTTGGAAATCTTGTATGTTTATTGAGTTGGTTGTCCTAAAAGGTGTTAACCTGGATCTCCTGTGGTGAAGGATGGCAAACTACTTACATAGAAAATTCATTCAAATTAAGAGCACAAAGCAACACATTTCCTTTGACCACTTCTGCTCTCAGCAGTACCACTTGCATAAGCTAAGTTTAATCACCAAGTTCAAATCTCCTTTCCTAGACATACCTTCAGGTACTGCATATTAAGTTATAGTTAATATGACAGGTGTAGAAAAAGGAATTCACAAGTTTGATGCCTTTTGATCAAATCTCAGCATGTTCTACCCACTGTTCAGCTGGAAGAAAGCAAATCATTCCGACGCGCGAGAGAAAATGATTCTTTCTGTTCCATAATTTTTAATGGCTCCAACTGCATCCACCACAGACTCAGCGTTCTTCTTGACAGAGACTCAAACAAAGGTTACTTGTTTGGATATTTTGCAATAGTACAATGTGACTCAGAGGAGGAATTACTAAGTGTACCTTCAGTTCAGGCAGTGAAATGCTGCCACAGGAGAAATCACTTGGAAGCTCACATGGCTACCGTGAGATAGCAATTGTAGCGAAGCAAACATATAAGATATGATTGCATTGTGCAGTAAAGATTCTTAAACTAGCCTAAGTATCAGGAGCAGCTCAGACAAGGCACTGCGAAGCAGGCTGCGAGTCTTGTTGGCTTTATTTGTGCACCACAGTATGCACATCCATGCGAGATGAAACAAAAAAAAGAGTATTCACCGTGAGAGCTCAAAGTAGTAATTGTAAAGCCATACAGCTAACAGCCACCTACCTGCCCCGTACCTGCATTTCAAGCACCCACTGTCACCTTCCTTCTGAAGGAAAGAGTAGAGGTTCATTGCACAGTCAACAGAAAAAAAACATCACAATCCCAGACAGTCTAAATTCAGGCACCTAAACATACAACACTAATGTGAAGTAGGTATTTGTTTTTCATTACTCAATGTGCCTGGTACCCCAGAAATAACCATAACTGAGTCACCATGAGTTACTCTGTACACATTAATCTCCACATTACAGCTAATGAAGCTTTCTGCTGTTCTGCGCAACACTACTTACTCAGCTTGAGAGAGAACTACTGGGGGGGGGGGAAGCATCCCATATCCTGACCCTGTGGTTTCCCCCTCACGCACAAACTGCTGAAAGAGTGGACATTTCTTATACAGCTCAGGTACGCATTTCACAAATACTGAAGTCAAACTGAAGAGTGCAACAGGGCATTAAGAACTTGTTTTCTTGCACAGAACACTTATTTACACCTTTGCACGTACACTACTAGGACACCAGTTTTACTGAAGTGTAAACACCAGTTCTTGTAGAAAATCTCAGAAGGGAAGCCCAATTTCTCCCACCTTCTCCCAGTCCACCCAGAAGATGAATTTTCATCTGTCTGCAACTTTTGTCAGAAGCTTTGCCATTGTGTTTATATATTGTTTGACTAACCATTTATCTTAATCATGCCTCCCCCTCTCAGACATTTTCAGTATTGTCACAAAGCAGACAGTCAACACTCAAAGTAACCTTTCAGCTGTCAAGTCAATTTTGACAGATATATCTGGAAAATACACCTCTTCCTTCAGTAACTAGGGACAAAAGGATTCAATGCCAAAGGCACAAGCTCTTTATTATGAGGATTCTCTGTATTGCTCCAACCTAGGATCTGGGGCTTTAAAACTTGTGTGCAAGATAAATATCTTCAATCAGTTCAAGGACTTGTACAAACTCAACTGTATCAGCCAAAGCCAAGAAGAAAAATTTTCACAGAAAAACAAGAACACAGGCCACGCACCAGAGACTAGACAAACACACATTCTTGTTCTCCTTTCCATCACCCACTCAGATGCGCTTGTCAATATTATGGACCATTGTGGTCATATTTTACAATATGACTCTAAAACTCAGGCCTCAGTCTGGGCTAAAATTAGAAAGCAAAGACACTGGGCAGCTTTAGCCAGGCACAGAGCTCAGGTCACCAGTACTATTTAGAGGGTGTCTCACTGAGCCGTCAAGCGGTTTCCCTGTTAGGCTAGAAGAGCGCAGACACTTTGCACACTATTATTAAATACCACACGGAAAGCGGGGATTTAACGTGGGGGCTGCAATACAGAAGTTACCGCAGAGGTTCGCGCACAACATTTATCTTGGCCTGCGTCGAGTACCCAACGCCGTGGCCTACCCTCCCCGTTAGCTCGCCTCCGCAAGAGCTGGCAATAGAACTACACACTAGAAACAAAATTCCCCCTTCAACAAAGTGAGTTAGCCATAGCTGAATAAACAAAGCGTGTTACTTTCGTCTCCTGTTTCTTTTCGATGTATATTTCTCACGAGTCCCTCTCACAAGGTATTTCCACATTTTTCACTTTGTTTGCATACAAACGCACTTTCTTTCAGCGGCACCGAATTTGCTACATTTGACTTTACTTGTGTATCACATTTTTAAGTTGTGGGACACAAAAAAATAGAACTTCTTCCAGGACTTTCTCCAGACAATTCATTATTTCTTCATATTTTTAACCACTTCCTCGGTTATTCTGCTCCTTTCAGGCAATACTCGTTGCAGAAAAAAAGTAATCTGCTGAACTGTTTAAAACAGCAGCAAAACCCTGCTTCTAGGCATGGTCTAAAGCTAAACCTTTATTCCTGCTTCTGAACCTGCTTCAGAGGCTTCAGCTACAGAACTTGCCGACAGTGAACTCTCTTCGATTGTTTTCCCCATGTACACAAGAGATTTTTCTCAGCAGTGAGCCATACTGTCCCTTTGAACCTCTGCTCTTAACAATTTCCTTTTCAAGATGTGAGGACTATAACCATACACAGTAATCCCAGGGAAGCCACACTATTTGCGTATGAGGCACTGGTCCTCAGCTGTCATTACTTTACATGCAACAATTACGAACAACTAATATGCAGAGGCCACCATGATATTCTGCAGGATCATTTTCCCAAAGGCAAAACAACCCCAAAGCCTCTCAGTGGCAACTTGGCCCCGAGCTGTGACTCCCCGGCAACAAACTTCAGGCATTTTATTCTCCATAATTGCCATCTCCTATCTTGTTAAATTCCCACTTCTCAAGCACAAGTACACACTTAGCAGCCCTCCTCACTAAATGATCCCTGCTCCCCAAGATGGGTTTTGAGATGATATCCCCTAAACTCTTCCAACACGCAAGCTGCTCAACTAAAGACACCTCATCACACACTCAGTAACACCCAACCCTAACTGCTGCTCTGTCACCATTTCATCAAGTTCAGAAAAGCTTTCCCACTTGCCTTTTTGCTTAGACTAACTTTCCTAACCATCTCATCTGGAGCTTCTTTTCCCCTGTTGTAACCCTCTACTTCCAAAAGCCAAACCCAGCAGAATACCAAACAGAGTAGCTAGCTACTACCAGTCTTTACTTGTGAGAAAAACACACCACTTAATCCTACTCTTCCCTTGTTCTGTTTCAATATGATGGAGGACCATGCTTCCTCCCTACCTAAGCCTATTTATACATTCTTTACTACACTGGGGATCATTTGCCTCCAGGGCAGCAGGAAGATCATCCTACCTGGGCTGAACTCATACTTCAAGGATCAAGTCACATCCTATTCCAGGTTTTCCCTGAAAACTTCACTGAGTCACCGCCTTCCCAGGAGAAAAACATGTGCAGAAGGAAGTGTACATCAACACAGATAAATCTGGGAGAAAAAAAAAAAACAAAAAACAGCCCTAAAGCCTAATTAAGCAAGGGAGGAACCTAACACTTCTTACCAACTCAACACTCACACCTAGCCCGAGAAAGCTCAGCACAGGCAGTTACCTGCACTGTTGCCAGTGAAACACTGGTGATCAGAGATCAGAAACTGTGAGCAATTCACACATGGCTCATCAGCACAGATCCATCAGACGTCAGCAAACCAGTCAAAAGAGACTTAAGCATTTGTTACACAGATATGCCGAAGGTGACCCAAGCCACACAAAAGCCTTTTCCGGGCTACACTTATCCCCTCTGTCCCTACTAGCTCTGAGAAGTTAAAAGGCACGAAGACAAATCTGCAGGTACAAGATAAAGGGGTGGAGGGTGTAAAAATAGAAACCGATAGCTGAAGATTCACAGAAGCAAGCAGTCAAATCAGTTCTTGCAAGCAGACAGCTAGCACAAGATGAGAGGAAGGAAAAGAAGCGAATTTTCTTTCTCAGTGGACCTTTATGTTTCTGTCATAATGCTGCATGACTATCTGTTGGCAAGTTCTAAACCCAGCCTCTTTCTTAAAATACAATTACAGGATCATGAAGAGAACTTCATGAAATACTTGTCGTTAACTTACCAGTTGGCTGCTCTAATACTAAGACAGCAACACAAGGGACATGACCACTAATAATTAAGAAACCTTGCTGCTGGGGGCACCACTTATCTGCCAGATGAACAAATGTCAACTTAAGAGAGACTGAAATCTAACATACAAACCAGTTTTTCCTTTTGAAATATGAAGGTATCAGAAAATACATCTGAACTCACAAAAGACTCCCACAACATTGCTAGCTGCAGTCATTAAGCATTAGTATTCCAGGCTTAAAGGTGGAGCAGGACCTCAGAACTTCAGGATGTGTTGGCACTGCCCAAGGTAAAAGGCTATGTGCTAGCTCAGGCTGCAAGTCACTGACAACCACCAGGAAGTTTTGGTTTACTCCACAGCTGCTGTCAGCACTGCCTAGAAGATATATATACATATATATCTATATATATACACACACACAAACACATACATATATATAGCTTTGACATCTTAAGTCTTCAACTTCCAATCCTTTCACTTGTGAAAATTCTCCTGGCTAATGCTGTTGCTTACATTCCTTGGTCCAGAAAAACACTACTTCAGACCTACTACTATGAAGGTCTCAAAGCAAACACTCGAATGCTTTAGAGACTAGGACCCTCTCCAGCCGCCTAGTCCTTTAAAACACACTAAACGTTCACAGTCTGTCTCTTTTTCATATAATTTATGCACTTTTTAAAAATGTCTTTAAATTAACTGACCCAAACAACAAATATAATTTCCAGCATCAGAACATAAGGAGTAAATAAATAATTCTCTGCACTAAGAATACAACAGCAGTCACGCTGGCTCAGACACGAGAGCATCTATCCAAGCCTCTGATAATGGAGAAAGAGTCAAAAGCAGATTGCTAGGGAAAAAAAAAAAAAAGGAACATAAAAGCATGGCAAGCATATGATACTTCTCCCAGGTATTCTTCTATCTGTGGCATATTTGTTTCCTTGAGTCGAATGCAATTTCCAAATAACTTCTCTCATAATCATCAGCTTGGGAAACTGGAAATGTTGAATTATTTGCTGAGAGCAGTTACACAAAAAACAACCAAGTCTGACAACTTCCACACACCCATTTTACAAGACTTGCAGATAAGAATATGAAAGATTTAGATTACACTAAGCAGCTGATTTTTCCAAGATAATGGGGGATGTGAATGTACGGCCAAAAGAGGAGTCCTCCCTAGAATAACTGATTTTCACTTCAGACCTGACTTGGTAGAACAGGTCAGGTGCGCACTTCTGTGAGTTACCGAGTGATAACAACACAGAAAGACACATTTCAAGCACTCTGGCAAGCAAATTTAATCCTTCAAGGAAAAAATGTGAATTTTTCTAAATAACTGAGTGAGAAGAAATGCAAGATCAATACAGTCATGAGGGAAAATGACACGTATTTTAAATAATTCAGAAGATCAGCAAACCGATATAGTACTACTAGCCATGTGTATTTAACTTCTGATCCAGCACTGCTATTGCAGATATACTCACCAAGAGGTGAAGTCTAATCCCGTAAAAACAAAACTGAACTGAAAGTAAAATATAGGGGGCTTCTATGGAGATAGCAGTCCATACAATAATGCCGATAACAACAACAAAAATAATAAACCATACATTCACATACTACATAACATAAACGAAGAAAATTATCAAAGAACAGGCATTCCAGTTAACCTTGTCTAGTTGTATATTTTACTAGAGTATCAGGGTAGTCGTTACTGCCAGGCATCCCCTCATTTTCTAGACCAAACCCTCCATCATTCTACACTGTACACTGTGTAAAGTACTATCGGGGTGTTTAGACAGACATCTGGAGTTGGCGTTCAGTATGAAGGTAGGTAAAATGGGTACAAACATTCAACTGCACTTTTGTCATATCACTGTGCTAAAGAATTCTTAATCTCCTGGATGATCTTTTCTTTCTGGATTCCTCTCTGTGTATGTACACACACAGAAAACAGCGTATCTGTATTTGATGACTCTGCCACTGCTTCATTAGAACTCAGTAGTAAGCAATGTCAGGTTAATAAACAGACAAAAGAGCTGAATTTTAAACTCTTCCTTACTACAAAAATTTCAAGCTTACTTGGTACCCACCTAGTAGAGATAAGAAAGCGACACCATAGAGATAAGAGCCATGGACCAAAGACCACTGACATGTTGTGGCCAGCAAAAACATAAGATCCACACAAATTAAAAATTAATAATAATAATTATTAAAAAATATATATAGCACAGGCTTTTGACTTAACATCAGAGTTACAGTGCCCACAAGGTCTCTTCCTTCTTCACCAGAACAGGAGAAGCATGTGTGTGTCCTGGGAGCTGCTATTTCTTAAGAGATTGACAGGAGCCATTAATAAGCTAGAGCCCACGGGCCCCAACAGAGTCCCGCTCAGTCTTGGCAACTTCCATTGTTCTGCATGAGCACAAGTCAACAGAAAAATGCTAGAAGAGTCCATAACTGCCTCTGAAATGCAAGAGAGAGGAGCGAGGCTTGACACTAATTCCAACAACAGATAAGGATGAGGAAGACGTGTCACACTGCCCTCAGTACAATACAACACTTATCAAGTGGCACCCTACAAACAGAGCCTCAGTAACCCTACCATGGGAGTCCTGCCGAGAGGTTCAGGAAGCAGCAGGAGCTTCTGCTGCCATGCTACACAAGCAGCAGCATCTGCAGTGGCCCTGCTCCATGGTGCAGAAGGAACTCTGGATGCTTGGAAGGCAATGAGTTCTGAACACTTCCTTCTCGCCTGGGTGCTTCACTTGGCACATGGAGGGCCACCTCTTGAGCTTTCCAGATCCCACAGAGCCGGAACCCGAATCCTCAACCAGCACTAAGTATAAGCTGCAATAAATACAAATGACTGAAAAAAGGGCTCAAAAACCAGAAGACAAATCCTGAGAGGGACTTATTTCATAGGGTACCACTTAAAATAGAAAGGAGAAGGGCATAAGGGAGATTACCAAAGAACTACCTCACCAAGATAATTCTTCTGTTGAAATAAAGCCTATCGCTAATCACCCACAAGGGTTTGGCTTACCAGAAACAATCAACGGTTGCCTGCAAGAGACTTCTCACAGTAATTGTAAAAGTGAAGTAGAATTTAAGAAAAAAAAATACTGCAAAGAACATAGAAAATGTATTTAAAACAGACGTTAGTAAGCTTTCGTCATAGGAACAGACTAAGAAATGCAAGAAGAAAATGCTCTTAAACATCTCCTGCCCCCTCCAAAAAGTGTTTCTGCGTAACTTCTTGGCAGTTTCATTCCCCTCTTCCTCCTTCTCGATGCATGATGCAGGAAAAGACATTTTGGACTAGATTGTGACATGAAGTGACACAGCAAATGAACTTCCCTCCCAAACGTCACTCAGAAGAAACTGGAACATTGTGTGATGCTGGAGCTCCCCAAGTTCCACAAGAATACATAATCTGCATTCTTCACATTGCTCCTAACAAATGTTGACAAAATTCATCTAAACGTGAAAACAAGAAAAATAATATTAACCGAGCTGTTTCTCCCATAAGCAATTTAACAGGCACGAATGTTCATAGATCTCATTTTTCAGGGTAGTCTGGACCTCTACATGACAGAGCAGAGCTTCCTGACCTTACAATCAAGAGCAAGATACTCATATGACCAAGACCACAAGCTGCTTCTCCAGTCCATACCCTCACATCTCCTCCACGCCAGGACTCCAAACCACAACACTCTCTTCCTCTTGCAATACAGGGGGCCAGGCAACCCTCTGCTGCTATCCCAGACAGAAACTGCCTGCAACCCATGCTCTCTGCAGATGAAATCCTTCCGTGCAGGCTCCTGTCGCCGCAGTGAAAGAGTGAGCCACATCGGAATGGTTTGTGAGCTGCGTGCATTTGAAAGTCCGAGTCTGACAGCAGCTGATATCAATCGGACATCTGAAAGCACACAGTGAGAAGTGCCGAATAGAAGTTGTATCCTCTCGAACTCCCGCCCGAATCCGCGGTCAGCAGCCATCTACTCGGGGCAAAAGCAAACGGGCATCTTCTCTGCACAACCACATTTCGCAAGGCAGGTCCAAAAATACTGGAGATGAGCAGTTGTAAGGCCGCTTTTGGCCCGTCAAAAATGTGCTTCTTTTCTCACTTTGTGCTGCTGCCAAGCCATTTGTTTTAGACGACTGACTTTGCAGCAGTACCGACATAACGCGCTAAGCACCGGGCGCCCAGGGAAGAGTTCCCGGTCCGGGCTTTCCCCCGCCGGGCAGAGCGGGGCTTCCCGCTCCTGCGCTCGGGTTCTCGGAGGGCGAAGCTGTCCCGCGCCGAGTCACCCGACCCAGCTCTGCCGTTAGGGCCGAGCCAAATTGAGGGGAAAGAAACAGACACGCGTAGCGACCAAACCACGAACGGCGTCGGCGGGCAGAAGCCGCCCGAGACGGCGGAGGGGCGAGAGCCGCTCTCACCTCCCCGGAGCCCGCACCGGCCCCGGCCAGCCCGCCGGCAAACACCCCGCGAGTTTCTGGGAGGCCCTTTCCGCCGGCAAACGCCGGGAGCCGGCGGGACTCCCCACTCCCCTGGGCCGCCCTGCGTCGCTCCCGGGAGAGCGGCCGGGCCGAGCCGCGCCGAGGGTCTCACCTGCCGTGTCCCAGATGGAGATGTTGTAGGGGCCCCACTGCTTGAGGTAGAAGGCGCCGCCGACGGTGCTGACCGTCTCCTGGAAGCGCCTCTCCATGTAGCGGTGCAGCAGGGAGGTCTTGCCCACGTTCATGTCCCCCAGCAGCACCACCTTCCCGTCCGGCTTCTTCATCGCGGCTCGGCTCGTCCTGCCGCCGGCCGGCTCCCTCCTGCCCGCCCGCCCCCTTGCCCCGGGCGCCCGCCGGCCCGCTCCGCCCGGCGCGGCGGAGCCCCGGAAGCGGCGGGACGAGGGCCGAGGGCCGCCCTCCGCCGGCAGCGCAAACTTCGGGGGCTCCACCGGAGCTGCCGCGATCCGGCCCCGGCTCCGGCTCCTCCTTCCCCGGGCCCGGGCCCGGCCCCGCTCCCGCCCCCGCCCTCCGCCGGAGCCGGGGGGAGGGGACGCAGGCGAGGAGGCCACCCGAGCGCTGCGGCTCCCCCACCCCGGGCCTCCGTTTTAGCCCTGCCCCGGAGGAGCCGAGCGGTGCGTCCCGGCTGCCCCGGTACCCCCTGCCCCGCGGCACGGTGGCTGCTGGCGGGCTGCCGAGAAGCCGCCTCCCGCGGGGATGTGGGGCCGCGGCTCTGCCACGCTGGGGAGGGGGGAGGATGCTGATGTGCCCCAGGCTGTCGAAGTCTTTCCAGCCGGAGAGGGCCAAGTCACCAGCTCCGCAGGTCTCCTAGAGCCTAAGAGGAGAGCCTACTTTGCCCGCTCCCCTCCCGGGCTGTAAATGGAGAGGCACGAAGTTGCTCCGAAATAAGGTTCTCCCGCGGAGTTGTGACAGTTGCCAGACAAGCACATTTGCCTTGGTGAGAAGTAGGTTTTCTGTAGGAATTGGGGATTATTCTCCAAGTAGCAGGTCTACTTTCACATGCTGTTGCCCAGCTGCTATAATTCAGCTTAATTCCAGTTCAGGTGACAGAACTGCAATCATTTAAATTACTCAGAGGTCTAGCCTATCATTTTTGTATCAATCCTTTTTGTGCCAAGCAAATCTGGAAAAAATATTTTAATAGGACATACACATGTTATAAATTTGGGGCAAGGAAAGGGCTAATGTGTAGGCCAACTGAAGGGGAAACAACTGTTACAGCATTTTAAAGGAAATTTACTAATTATTAATTTCCTCTCCCTCACGGGAAGCGTTGAGATAGCAACACTTTTCATAAGAAATCAACAAGTGTCCTCACTCTTGCGTGTCTCATGTCAAAACTGTTAGAATTTCTTTAGCCTGTCTAGCTTTCACATTTATGAGAAGATTTGATTTTTGCATACCTGCCAAAAAGAAATAGCTGTGTAGCAGGTTGGGATTTTTAAGCCATGCTCAGTTAATTTTGCTTATTCTGCTTTTACTTCCCAGATTTGTGGTTTTGCAGCTGTACCTGGTGGTACATCATTTCAGTTCAGAATCAGATACCCACCAGATATCAAAGTACTGGAGATACCCAAAGATATGTTACATTATTTGGGCGGAAGAAAAAAAATTTTCTTACAGGAGACTCCAAAATAACATGAGATGTGATTTAGGGCTATGTGAAATACTGTGTGAGGGGTGTTGCTTCACTGTCATTCTTGTACGGCAGGATTTTGCTGTGGTGTGGGCAGCCTTTGCCTTGGATACCTGTATTCCACCTGGTTTCCCATCTCAATCCCAGAGCTGGGAAAAAGAAACTCATTGAATCAAAGTGTTTCTCTGATGTAGTGCAAAGCAGATTTATTCTGGGTGCCTGCTATGAAAGCACAAAAATAACAGATGTTCTCTTTGCATGAATAGTATTTGCAAATTCCCCCGTGCAGTGTAAGTTACACCATTTTGAAGTGGCAGGCACCATCTCAGAGAGAGGAAAGAAGAATCTTGTATCAAGGAGTTTAGACCATGAAGATCTGAACCAGTTAAGGGATCCTCAGTGTATGCACTCGCACCTTCTGCATTGATTTAGTGTCCACATAATAAAGAAATACCTAAAAGCTTGAGTATGATTATTGATGTACAGCCGTGCTGGGTTAGCGGTTTGACTCAATGATCTTAAAGGTTTTTTCCAACCTAAACAATTCTATGATTCTGTGATTTACAGCTGTGCTTTCTGCGACCAACTCATAGCAGTTAGAGGACTTTAAACAATTACTTCTGTATTTTACCAAGATTCTGCTGTACTTGAGTTACCTTTGTGCACTACTGAAATGTAGCACTTTCTGGTGTTCAAAACAGGTATCAGTGGTTTCTAACAGTAATGCAGACAAGCTGGGACAGAAAATCGTTTCAATCAGAGGATGAAAATGCAATTGGGTTTTTAGGTTTTGTTAATAAAGAATATGTGCTATAAAAAGAGAACTTCGCTCCCTTCATAGATGTTTTCCACAACTGCTTGAAACAGGTGCCCACATCCCCACATTTTTGACAGTGTGTATTTTCAGCTAGCAGAGGTCAAGACAGACAGGGGACTCACCTGAAAGTGTCATCAGCCAGCTTTCACTAATGGCTATGTATTACTTTTGTGTGGTAACCACAGCCTAGCTAAATGAGACTACAACTCCATCAGACCCAATATGTATTTGAACCTGGTACCACAGCTAATGACTCTGATACAGACAGGGACGTGCATTATCCCGCTACAATGCACCTCCCATTACCACTTACTTCAAGGATCATCTCTGTTTCACAGTAATCTACTCCCAATAATCCGATGTAATATGATGGGAGAGTACTGCATGTTCTTTCAGATCCTTGGGAGAATTTAGGGAAATGGTGACATGGACAGGTTCTAGGTATGTAGAAGGGCTCCTGAGATAAGCCCTTAAATACTCAAGGTTGTGAAGTCCTCAGCCATCTGAGCTTCCACTGACCTCAAGAGAACATGTTCACCAGACACAGCCCAGTATGTTTCATTATCACTTATTAAGAACTCCCTGCAAAGCTACAGGCTTGGGGAAGAGTGGCTGGAAAGCTGCCTGGCAGAAAAGGACTTGGGAGTGTTGGTTGACACCCATCTGAACGTGAGCCAGCAGTGCCCAGGTGGCCAGGAAGGCCAGCAGAATCCTGGCCTGGATCAGAAATGGCATGGCCATCAGGATGAAGTGATTGTGTCCCTGTACTTGACACTGGTGAGAACACATCTCAAGTACTGTGTTCAGTTCTGGGCACCACAGTATAAGAAAGACATCGAGGTGCAGGAGCGTGTGCAGAGAAGGGCAACGAGACTGGTGAGGGCATTGGAGAACATGTCTTATGAGGAGAGGCTGAGGGAGCTGGGATAGTTCAGCCTGAAGAAGTGGAGGCTGAGGGAAGACCTCACTGCTTTCTACAGCTACCTGAAAGGAGGTTATAGGGAGGCGGGTGATGGCCTCTTCTCCCTAGTAACTAATGACAGAATAAGAGGAAATGGACACAAGTTGCACCAGGGGAAGTTCAGATTAGATATTAGGAAGAATTTATTTACTGAAAGAGTAGTTAAGCATTGGAACAGGCTGCCAAGGGAGGTGGTAGAGTCACCACCCCTGAAGGTGTTCAAAAAACGGGTGGATGTGGTGCTTCGGGACATAGTCTAGCGATCAAGGAGGTGTTGAGTAGAAGGTTGGACTTGATGATCTTGGAAGTCTTTTCTGACCTTAACAATCCTATGATGCTATTCTACTGACAATGTCTCCTTGTATGAATGCACTTCAATCTACAACACAAAATTTAAGTCGCCTGTTGTTTCAGTCAAATGGCTCATGATAGTCTGTAATGCAATATAGATAATAACAGAGCATATGTGAAAATATTTGAGAAAACATTAAGAGCCTGTAATTTGCACTCTATTCCTCAGATGCACAGGCCTGTTGCAAGATAGTTTTCCCAGATCACCAAGTTGTCTGTAGCAGGAGGTCTCCACCATAGTAAGTATAGGCATGAAGATTATCAAAACATGCTTGATAGGAAGGAACATGGAATGCTTTACTCCCTGGGTAGTGCATGTATGCAAGCTGCACACTCTGCCTGGGGTTCATTTGTTTTTCATTTTAGAGCATCTGAGGACATAATTTAATTACAGTGAGGTTGTTCATTAGCCTTCCTGACAACGTGACGACATGGCCACCATCATTGGTCTCCAAATGCTCTGGAATTCAGACACTGGGGCTAGCTTATGAAGGTGGACAACACATTAAAGTTTCCTACCAATTTCTGTGCTAGAGTAAAACCCCCTCAAGGATGGGAATGTCAGCCAAAGACCTGAGCAAATCATGACTGTACTGGCGTCAGGGTAACTCAACCTTTCTAGTCTCCCACAGTACAAAACCTGAATAATTTTGCAGAAGAAAATTAGAGCCTATTTGTTTGTTTCCTTGCCAGCCTTCCCTAGGTATTTATATACATTGTCCTGCCTATAGGCCCCATTTGGTCTCCAGGCTAACAGTCTTTTGTAAGTTCACATGGGGTGAAATATGTGCACAGAGCAGGGTTAATTTTTGCTGAGATTATCTTCTTTTGGAGACAAATTAAGCAAGTGATTGAAGGTGTATGTCATGCCAGATGCTAACTGCTGCCCCCAATGTGTTACAGGTTTGCTGTGACCTTGGTGTTCAATGCCTCAATCTGTCCCTCTTTTTCTTCCTCTGGCAGTGTCTCCATCTTCTGGGATGTTGAACCTTCATGACCAGATGAGTGCTTTCTGGAGGTACCACAGGGGACCTCAATGGGACTGTCAGTAATGATAAAGGAAGTACAAACTGATGAAAGAAACATGCTGCTTTTTAAACATGAATGAATCCATAAAATAGGGACATGTACCTCAGTTATCTAGTGAATCCTAGACAAGGCCTTACTAACGAAAGAGAAGGGCAATAAGGGAGGCTTATTTCTCATCCTCAAAATGCGCTGACACTCCAGTGGTTTCTTTGTTGCACCTCTTCGCAAGGGATGAGGTCACTGCAAATACTGTGAACAGGTAGCAGTTTGTGAAGCACAGCAATTTCTGGTTTTGTTTCTGCTTATTGCCTTCCTTTATGACTTCTTTCTTCTAAATGAGCAAATGAACGTGCATGCTCATTAAACAGAAATATTTGCACGCATCATCTTCCAGACAGCCCTAACTACATCTCAGTCTTAAGGCACTCTCTTTCATGCTACAAAGCCTGAAAGAGCTATTCATCACGCTGTCACTGCTCTGTCTACATATTTAGCCTTACAGAGACTAGGTTCTTCCTCTTCACCCCATGAGACAGACCACAGCCTAGATGCCCTAAGCAAGGGAAATTGCCCTGCATTTCAAACCAAGAGTTAGTCTCTTTTCTCTAGGGTTGCAGTTCTACCCCGTTCTCCCTTCTTTACCCAGCCCTTTCCTTGTGCTGGCACTGGCTTCTGCTTGACCCTTCCTCAAGCCATCTGAGCATGATGAGCTCATGAAAACCTAGTTCAACAGTGATAGTGAGTAGTTTTCTGCAGTTTTTTCCTGGCAGCCCATGGTTGGGGCAACTGAGCTTCCGTTCCCTGGAGCTTCAGCTGGTTGGTGTTGCCTGCTCATGTCAGGTGAGGTGCATGGGCCTTTCCTCCCCTTGGCAGGTGTCCCTGCTTTGCCCCCTCTCCAAACCTCACAGCTCTTGGAGCACCTCACTTGTAGGACTGTTTTCTTTCACGAGGATTGAACAAGCATACTGCTTTATTACTTCTGCCTGATAGGTGTCCAAATCACAGTGCACTGAAAATGAGAAGGGTAAATTAATCAGCTTGAGATGCTGTTATCATATAAAAGCCTGACTTGAATGATTAGAATTTGCCTATGTTACAAGCAACTGACAATAAAGTCTTACACAGAAACTGTGAGGCAACGCAAGCTGTAGATGCAACTAACAATCTGTGGTAAACTCTTCCCTGATCCCACAGATGCTAGAGATTCAGATGAAAATAGGGGCTCAGGAGGAATTCCCCACCCAGGGAACCTCTGTAGGAAGTTAGTTTAGCCTTTGCTGCTCAACTGTGAGTCAAGGTCTCAAATCAGCTTCCTTCAGCAAGGAATCTGAGTTTGTGAACAGCCAGCACTGTTTGGAAGGGGCATCCCTGCTGTGTCCACACCACCAACCAGCTCAACTCTTTCTTTACTGTTACTTCCCATTCACCAAAATCATCTGAGTCGTCCAGTGTACCTATCTAGATAAAATTGATATGTCTTACCATATGAAGGAATCAGTGCTCTATTTTTTTCTTGACTTTCTGCTATATTTTTTTTTTCTGAATTTCAAGGGGCTTAGTGTGGATATGCTCATGAAATAACACGGAAATATAGGACTGGGGGCTCGGTCAGATAGTAAGCAATTGTGATTCAAAGTGATGACAATTCAAGAAGTTCTGGTAAATGCACAAAATGTGAGTTTCGCACAGATTTAATTTTTTTAACCACAGCATTTTAAGGTCTAATCAGACTCCATCAACACATGAGAAACCAAGGCTATACTACTATTCTGTCATACTCCTAGATGGGCACGGTGCATGGATGTGTACAGAGGTCTATATGCCTACAAGAAATTACAGAATTATGGACTATAAGAAGAGGTATTGGGCTTTCACTCTTTCCAGCATCATGAAAGGGATGGAGTTAGCTGGTAGTAAGACAGAAATTGCATTCATTCTTATAAACTCATCAAGATTCTTGTTCATGATAAACAAGTCCATGTATCTATGAGAAGTCCTATGACTGCAGCAACCCACAAATGGGAATCTCAGTGCAGGTTTGGCAGAGTCAGATGGTATAAGCCTAGTGACTAATAATAACACAGGAGCGAAAACAAATGCAACTCAAGACCTTTAAATGTGAAGTGATTTTCACAATGCAGCTTTGTGACAGTTGGAAGAACTTTATTTTTATTTGCAAATTCAATACTATTGTCGTAAGAATCATTAAAAAGGCGACAGAAACAGAATAGACCTGTGTTTCCAGTTGAGTCCACTCATCACTAGTGACATTCATGCATATCAAGTATCTTCTGCATTTTATACCCTAATTTTAAGTAATTTCTCTAGGGTGTGAGACATAGCTATTCCCTATGAAGAAACTCATGTGGTGCCAAGCTTGTCAACATTTTCCTGGTCAGGAAAAAAAGGCCATTGAAGAGTGTCAGACAACTTTGCCTCAAGGCAAAATCACATCCAGTCAGGTGTTAAACTTTGTCCTGCCTCTAGCCACGTTACTACACTTCTATTTCATCTCTTGGCTGGATGAGCCACTACCATACCCTTTTTTTCTTCCTTTTTGAATTCCTCCACACCCACACTGGCAGTATGCAGAGAGAAGTGGGACTTCTCCTCCAGGCGCTCATTAGAGGTCAAAAGAATTTGATTGAATTTGTCAGTAAAGAACAGCTGTCCTCTTTTTATCCCCTAAACAGAAAGATAGCATTGTAACCTTCAAAGCCTAAACTGATCCCCGTGAAATTAAATTTATCACAACTTCTTCTAAATTCATGGGCCTAAGTCTGGCTCATGGGTGGGCGATGCATCAGCTATTGGTGGCTAATAGAACTTATTTAGAAAGGAAACATTAATGTTTTTTAATTAATTTAATTAATGTAATTAATTTAGAAAGGAAACATAATAGGAGTATAAAGACAGTGATGATTTACTTACAGTGTTAAGATGGGACTTGGAGATTAAGAGAAGGAACGATAATCCAAGTAGAATTTAGAATATGCAAATATAATTGATACCAGCATAGTTTTGGAGGGTAATACTGGAAATTTTTGCTTAAGTTCATAGTTTTCAAATTAGAAACCTACTGTATTAAATTTTCAAGTCCTCTTCTAGTGTTAGTAACAGTTACTTCTGTAGCAGAAAATCTTTCACTCCTAGAATGTGAAAGAGGACATCCTAGTTGCTTTCTAACTTGTATAAAGAGATTAAAAACACTGAGTATTTCAGATTCAGGCTGATAGGTAGGTAGTTGGCCTGTATTAGACATGCTATCTAGGCACTAAAGCCTACTAAAACAACCCTAAGGTTTATTCACATCGTTTCAAGCACAGCATAAGGGCAACATCATTACCATCATTACCAATGCCATACTGTAATATGTTTACATAAAGATAGTGCATTCAGAATTTCCTATTTTTTCTGTGTCTTTAACCACATATTTATGATTAAAATAATGTGCAGCATTCCCCAGAACATCCCTTTACATCACAGTGTTTTGGGAATTCATTGCTATGTCTTTCTTTTGAGCATATTTTCAATTTCACTATTTATAAATTTGCTGTTGATTGATCTTATGAAACTGTTCTGGTTTGCTTTTGCCCTTTCTCTTTTAATAACCAAGTTTTTCATCATTACTCACCTTGAGTACTCCTCCAGAAGTACTACTGAGATCAGTGGAACTATTCATAGCGAAGGTATAAATAAGCATTATCAGATTTGACCTTCAGCCACCTCAAAAAAATATTCTCCCATCTAATTATATAGGCATAATCCTGCTCTAAATTCAAGAGCAAAAATACTTTAGAATCACCTCTGATAAACAGAGTTTCACAGCTGAAACTGCATTTTTTTTTCCTGTTATAATACATTTATCTTCTCTGTAGTTCTGTTATGGGAAAAGATGATGCAAATGATGAAGCAGTATATTTTTTGGCACTTTGTTTCTGAGTTGCTGTAAAATGCATGTTACTGTTCTGACATCTTTCCAGACAGGAGATGCTGCTGTGTTTCTTGGGAGCCTGGGAGTTACCTAGAAATTAAACCTGTTGCTGGTGATTTCCTTTATAGAAGCAATTTGCTGAAGTAATTGCTTTAGTACATCCTGGTCTGGCTTCAGCTCTGAAAATATTATATGAAAATTTTCTTGCTTGCGTTTTTCCATTTGAAACGTCAAGTGGAAAGTAAACATAATTGCAAATTGCCTTTAGTTGGCTATTTAGTTATCACTAATAGTATTGTCATGACATTTTAATCTTCAGAGCATTGCAGAAATGTAGCACTACATTCTGTGCTGATTTACACTTATGCCAACTTCACTGAAACATTAGTTGAATTGCTTATGGGAACAAATCTGTTCTGCATTTGGCCTGACACAGCACTGATCAGTTCCAGCAGCTTTGAATATAAGGTATCCCAGCCTTTCTTCATACCTGGGACAAGACACTCAAATCAGATTGAAAACGTAGAACCATAAAGGATGGAAGATGGAAAATGCTCAAGGAAAAAGTTTCTCTCTATTATGAGATTATTTGCTTTTCACAGAATGTGAGTTATATGTATCCTTCTGAGAAAAGTTTAGGTGAGATGAAGTTGCAGAAATTATTAATGCTTGTTAATATTTAATCTAAATCCCTAATTTAAACAGAAGAGCTAGGTGAAACTCATTCCAGCTTTAATATGATGCAATCTAATTGACTTCGAACACCTGCTTGTGTCAAAGCTGGCCTGTTCAAGGAGTACAAATAGCAGAGTAAAGAGCACTTTTAGAACATATTGGAATGTAAGGTATTATTGGAGTGAGCTTGTTCCTATCTAATTCAAATAAAGAAGTTTGTAATTTTCTAAAGTTCAGATGAGATTACTATAAAATAATATAGCAAGATATTTATTCCTAAATCAGAAAAAGGAGTAAGGAGAAATTAATTTGCTATAAACAAATGAAACTGAATGAAAAAAAAACCCAACCCAACAATTAAAAGGTGAAACAAAAGGGGGATTTCCAAAAGACAATAAAGAAGATACAAAGTGTAAACCAAAAGCTTCATTATAGATTATGTACATGGAAAATGAGCATTTAAGAGGGTAAGAGAAAAATAAATAGGAATATCCACTCTGGTTGGAAGGCAATGGTGACTGTAGAAGAAGATTTGTATTCTCAGTGAAATGACAAGTAGGGACCCAATCACATAGACTGTTACTGGCCAGCTGAGTGCTGAGGTATTTTCTTAGCAATTAGGAATACTATTAGCAGTTAAAAGAATACCTAAATGAAGTCTATGCTAAAATTCTTCAGTGAAGAAGGATAAATTTGAATTTAAATTCTATTATGAGGTTTTGGTTAGCATTATAAATTAGCTAATTTCTAGACATATGGAAAATTGACAATAAGAAAAGGAGGTAAAAAATAGAGTACAAATGGAGAAATCACAGCGAATGCTTGCTCACTGTGTTCTTCAGAGTGGGTAGGAAAAAAAATCCATCTATATCACTGAGTTTCAGGTCAAAGCTTGTGTTTTGATAGCTAAGACATGCAAGTTCACAATGTGCTTATATTCATTTTAAGTACATTTTGTGATCAGAAAAAATGAAAGATTTGTAACAAACCTTTGTATGAAGGCACAAGAACTGTGACAACTTGAAACTCAATGCCTTTTTTTAAATGGAAGAGTTTAGGCAATCCAGAGAATGGAAGCGGAGTTTGTTCTCCATATAAAACATTTACCTCACTTCCTCTGTCCTCAAATTGCCATTACAAAGGATGAAAAACAAGTGGGAAGCTAGCAACAGTGAGGCGAGTCATTACAATCTTGTGGTGGAGGTTTAAAACCCTGTGTTCTGCTGTGGGTCCCTCAGTGTAAGAAAGACATGGACCTGTTGGAGTGGGTCCAGAGGAGGGCCGTGACAATGAACAGCAAGGGGTTGGAACACGTTACCTATGAGGACAGGCTGAGAGAGTTGCAGTTGTTCATCCTGGAGAAGAGGAGGCTCCAAGGAGACCTTACAGCAGCCTTCCAGTAATTAAAGGGAGCCTATAGGAAAGATAGGGAGGGACTTTTTACAAGGGCATGTAGTGATAGAAGGGGAAGTGGCTTTGAACTGAAAAAGGGTATATTTAGATTAGATATTAGGAAGAAATTCTTTCCTGTGAGGGTGGTGAGACACTGGAACGGGTCACCCAGAGAAGTTGTGGATGACTCGTATCTGGGAGTGTTCAAGACCAGGTTGAATGGGGCTTTGAGCAACTTGGTATAGTGAAAGGTGTCCCTGCCCATAGCAAGGGGTTTGGAACTAGATATTTAAGATCTCTTCCAATCCAAACCATTCTGTGATTCTATGAAGCAATTGGTTTTTCCTCAATGTATGCTTACACTGAAGAACTCCTTGCCTTGTCAAGGCCAAATGTTTAAAAAAAAGGTTAGATTAATGGAAATCAGAAAGTCCCAAAACTGTTTATTCTCAGACACTTGCAGCATTTACCGGGAAAGAGTTCCTATACACTTGCCCTGTTTCCTGCTTGAATTCTCATCAGCTCTGTGAAAGGAATGGTTTTATGAAGCAGCTCCCAAATGGCTGAAGTTACATATAGACATAAACTGAAATTTGGGTCAGCTTGTCTTAAAGCATTAATCTAAAAGCTGTGACATTTCAGAGGATGAAAGTGACAGCTTATTTATCCCTTCTGGGGGACACTGAGATTTTGAGGTGTGGTCAAGGTAGGAGGTAACTATAGAAAGGGGCTGTCTCCCAGATTCCAGGCTACAGCATCCTCTGGTATAAATTATACCCATGTGAAGGCTAACAACTGTCCAAGGCTTTATTTTTCAAGTTTTTGAATAACAAGCCATAGGTGCTCTCTTGCTTCTCAATTATCATTGGGAAAGATCATAAAACTTACATGGATACAGCCAGCTAGTAGAAAGTAAAGAAGAAATTAAGCAATATGGATTTTATGAAGTAGTGTAATATGTACTGGATTTAAGTAAAGAAATGTAGAGATAGTAGAGATTATAGAAATGAAAAGGTTTTGCAGAAACTGCATAACTTGATCAAAACTTAGATGAGGGTAGATGTTTGGCATTAAACTACCTTAAACTATCTGATAGCAGTGGTAACTTATTATTCTCGTCTTTGTAGCTTCCTCCCACCTGATCTCCTATTTCTGAGAGATTTTTCTGTTCACCTCTTTCATTAGGTTTCTATGACAAGGCAGGTGGTTGCTTGTGCCCCATTTGTTTCATGCGAGAAATAAAATTACAAGAGGCTACAGAAATAAGTAGTTCATATTTTCACCCTGCTAAAATAAACATTAACTCTGAGCTCTCAAATGTTTTCAGGAGATCTGACTCAGAATTTATCAGGTCCTTGAAATAAACTGTTAACTATTAACCAGTAAATGCAGACTGGTTTGGTCACATCCTAAGATCAGCTATTGCCAAGGAATGAGATAATTAATGACCTTGGCTAACTGGGTTTCTCATTGCAGGAAAAAAAAATATATATCCTTTTCTAAGCAAAGTGTAGATTAGCATATATTGTTTGTGCATATTAATTGCATTAATATAATATGATAATGCAGCAGTAAAAATAACCGTTCGCCTGGGTATAGTCAGGGGCTAATAATCCAGTCTCCAGTCTTGACATTATCTGAATTAGCAGAATTGTATTCTAGCCTTCTTTACCGTCCACTTTTTTTCAGAAAACAATACCAAAAAAAAAATGGCCAAGGGTGGTGGGCTCTTAGGACCTCAGCCCACCATGGGAAGCATCCTTTGAGAAGCAACTTATCAGAAAAGTTAATTGTGAAACTATTAATCTGGGTTTTAAAAGTCTCTCTTACTCAAAGAAGATCTTTGGAAAGTCTTGTATCCAACGTATGAAAGAAGAGTGAAGTTAACAGGCAGGAAGCTGTTATCTACCTGGAAGGAGGTTAGAGTGAGGCGAGGGTTGGTCTCTTCTCCCAAGTAACAAGTGAAAGGACAAGAGGAAATGGCTTCAAGTTGTGCCAGGGGAGGTTTAGATTGGATATTTAAGTAAAATTTCTTCACCCAAAGGGTTGTCAGGCACTAGAACAGGCTGCCCAGGGAAGTGGTTGAGTCACCTTCCCTGGAGGTATTTAAAAGATGTGTAGATGCGGTGTTTAGGGACAGGGTTTAGTGGTGGACTTGGCAGTGCTGGGTTAATGGTTGGACTCGATGATCCAACCTAAACAATTCTATGATTCTGTAAGCAGAAGATCAGGACACAAGTTTTCAAGCATCCAGACTTGGCAACAGAGAGATGCCCTCCTGATCCATAAAGCAGTCATATCTGGAATGTCCTATTGTGATTGGAGTAGTCTGTGTTTCAAGACATGACCACACAAATCCACAACCACCCCACATACTGTAGCATGAGACTAGGCACTAACTTACTTTGTAGATTCTTCCAGGATGTCTTCCAAAAGGTTATCTGTCTTCCAGAGGATATATTCTTGGGATAATCACTACAAATCCCATAGAACTGCAGAAACTGGAATTTCTTCTGAACCATTTCATGGTTGGGAGGATGTAATTTTACATCATCACAGAGGAAGCAATGATCACAATCAGAGAACTTCCATGATTTTGGACAAAATCCTGTGAATCATAAAGCACCTATGAGGGATGGCACGTATGAGCAGAGAGCTCCTGATTTCATCTTCTGATGAAAAATGTTCTTAGTCAGAGAGAGGAAGTTGATGCAACACAGTAAAATCCTCATTTTCTTAGCCAAAATAGAAACGCCTTTATGGGTATGCCCACATTGCAGCCAAATTCACCATTACAGCTCCAAGTAGTTCAGACTATCATAATTCCCACCCACAGACTTCTGCTGTGTTAGCAATAGTAAGAGGTATAGATTCATTGACTCATCTCTCCTCTCTCTGACATAATTTGGGTCAAATGAAAAGGATTTTTTTCTTCATCTTACTTACTGGAAAAAGATGTCAAGGAGATGACCTTGAGCTTTCAGTCATGAAACTATGGTATCATGTGCAAATTTTTAATTCATTCTGGGTTAATGCCTTATTGTGCATTTTTTTAAAAAAGCCTCTAGAAATGACAAAAAAAAATGACATGGATTCCCAAAGGAAAAAATTCACAACAGATATTAACAAAGCCCCTATGATGTTTGCCAGACTTGGTCCATGACTATTCAGTATTTTTGATAACCTCATATAGCTGGACCTGTTAAAGCCTTTTGAAAGTCTGGATAAACTGTTCTAGCTTTTTTTTTTTTTTTTTTTTTTTTTTTTTTTTTTTTTTTTTTTTTCCCCCCTGCTTAGGAACACAGTTAAAGAACTGTAATTGAAAAGAGATATTTTTCCAAGGTGACACCACTCAGTTACAAGTCAGACTATGACAGCCAAAGCATTTTTATGGATCAAAAATATAGTTAATGAGTGGAAAACATACTAGAAATTAATACATTTTTTCATGACAAAAAGCTAATAAAGAGTTGTCTCAGGATTCTGTATTAGATATGACATGGTATGGTAGGTAAAACAAAAAAGATGAAAGGTCAGTTAATGAAGAGAGAAGAAAGGGGTAACTATCACAAATGGTACAACAGGTAGGATTCATTTTTCTAGCCCTCTTACTATGCCTTGTGTAAGTGGATTGTTTCACCCCACTCCACTTGCAAGGTGGAGTAAACTGCTATGGTGAAGTTCCCATTTCTCTCCACTGACCACAGAGGGAATCCGAACATACACCCTCTCTACTCGATCACCTTTTCTTTTGGCAGGTTATCTCTCCTGCTTCAAGTCCTTTTGTTTACTCATGTCCCAAAAGGACAAAGCAGAAATTCAGAGAATCTTAACTGGATTTAACTGAAAGGGTAACACAAGAGTAGATGAACCTCATTGTTAACACGTGAGAAATAATTCACCCTGGGGACACGTACATCAGCTGACAGAGTCTCCTACAGGAGGCCTTAAAAAACACCTCTCTTCATTGACTGTATAGCCTGTGCCCAAACCAGTCAGTTTGGGGGTGATGAGGAAGAAATGTGGCTCACAGGCTGAAGGCAAGCAATGGTCTGCCTCTAGGACAAGGTACACTATATATCCACAGATCAGTTTAGATCATAGCATCATAGAGTCTTTTAGTTTGGAAAAGGCCTTTAAGATCATAGAGTCCAGCTCAGCACTGTCAAGTCCACTACTAAACCCTGTCCCTAATGCCACATCTACACATCTTTAAACACCTCCAGAGATGGTGACTCAACCACTTCCCTGGGCAGCCTGTTCCAGGGCTTGATAACCCTTTTGGTGAATAAATTTTTCCAAATATCCTATCTAAACCTCTCTGGCACATCTTGAAGCCATTTTCTCTTGTCCTACTGCTTGTTACTTGAGAGAAATGATTGACCCCCCACCCCACTCTAACCTCCTTTCAGGTTGTTGTTGAGAGCAATAAGGTCTCCCCTGAGCCTCCTTTTCTCCAGGCTAAACAACCCCAGTTCCTTCAGCTGCTCCTCATAAATCTTGTTCCCTAGACTCTTCAGAAACTTCATCGCCCTTTTTTGGACACACTCAGTATCTTTCTTGTAGTGAAGGGCCCAAAACTGAACATGGTATTCGAGGTGTGGCCTCAATGGTATCATGTACAAGGGAACGATCACTTCCTTAGTCCTGCTGGCCACACTATTCCTGATACAGGCCAGGATGCTGTTGACCTTCTTGGTCACCTGGGCACACTGCTGGCTCATATTCAGCCAGCAACTGACCAACACCTCCAGGTCCTTTTCTGCCAGGCAGCTTTCCAGTCACTCTTCTCCAAGCCTGTAGTGTTGCAGAGGGTTGTTGTGACCTAAGTGCAGGACCCAGCAGGTGAACATCATACCACTGGCCTCAGCCCACCTACCCAGCCTGTCCATATCCCTCTGTAGAGCCTCCCTGTCATGCACATCAACACTCCCACCCTACTTGGTGTAATATGATAATTTACTGAAAGTGCCCCTGATCCTCTTTCCGAGATTATTGATAAAGATATTAAACAGAACTGACCAAAATAGTGAGCCCCGTGGAAGACCCCTCGTGACTAGCCACCAGCTGGGTTTAACTCCATTCACCATAATTCTCTGGGCCTGGCCACCCAGTCAGTTTTTTTACCCAGTGAAGTGTATGCCCGTCCAAGCCATGAGCAGCCTATTTCCCCAGGAGAATGCTCTGGGAGACAGTGTCAAATGCTTGAAGAACCACACCTGTCCTCTTTTTTTTCTATGTACAAGAAGACTTTATATTCAGACAGGAGGCAGCAGGTGCCACCTCAGGCAGGTGCAAACTTGGGCAGGTGCCTTTATCTGGACAAGTAGGAAAATCAAGACTACAGATATATATATATATATATATAGTATATGTGCCCCAGCAGTGCTGGCACAAACAAAAACTGGAGGAATTCCTTCAGAAACAAGTTATTGCAAAGAAAACAAGTCACTACCGTTTCTCTCGGACCAATTTTTTCAGAAATCGCCTATGTGAAACGCGCAGTATGTGCTGTTAATTTACACTGCCTTACAAAGCAGAATAAACCATGCCGGATGCCTCGTGAACGCTCGGGATGTGCGCGGTCCCAGACAATGTAAGATCATTTGTGCCGCGCAAGAAGTGGAAGGAGAAAGGAGATCTGGGGGGTGCCGGGGTTTGGCTCCGGGGCTGCGTGGGCCATCGGCGCCGGCAGGTGGCAGCACCGGGCCCGCCGGCAGAGGCCTCGGACGGGCCGGGGCCGGGGCCGGAGCCGGGGCCGCGGGCGTTGGGTCTTGTACCGGGAGTCGTTAGTAAAAACCCAGCGCTCGCTCCTCAGCCCCCCTCGCCGGGGTCTCAGCGCCGCGGTCTCAGCTGTGGCGGCCCGTTAGGTATTTTGGGGTTCGTCTCTTCCCCACCTTTTCTATCCCCCAGATTGGCGGTGGTGCGGCGGCAGCCGGACAGGCTGCCTGCGCCTCTCGGATGTTCCTCCTCACAGAATCATTTTTTGGCGCCGTACCAGGTCTCAAAGAGAAAACGGATTCCGGGCAATTCGAGGTACAACTGTAATCTTGCGGAGGGCCCTCGCAGTGAGCCAGTTGATCTCACTATCCTGGAAGAGCCTTTGGAAAGCCAAATTGCTTTTCACTCCGCCTGGAAGTCTGTGTGCTTGGACTGTTGAGACTGTTGAACTAATAGGAATGGGAGTGAAGAGAAATAAGAGAAACCACCCCAGATGCTAATGTCCAGGTTCTGGTCTTCTGAAAACCAGATGACTGCTAGCTACAGTCATACAACTCAGGGAAATGTGTGTGTCGTGACCCAAGGGGAAAGGTGGACATCACTACAGGCGCAGGAGCCAAAGCATACACTTCCCGTGGAAATTAAGCAGCATGGAAATCACAACTAATGGAAAACCCGTTTCTAGTGTTTTAAGTTGCAACCCTATTACATTTAAGTACCTTGTTGCAATGCTTAAAGTAGCGGTACCTTTGGCAGAGCTGCCATCAGTGGGCGGCAGGTGCCAGCCCCTCCTGGGATCTGCTGAGCCTTCCGAGAGCTGCCAGCCCCACCTCGTGGAGAAGGGCATCGAGGACAAATGCTGGTGAATACTGATGTGAGGTTATTGCTGTTCCCCAGCAGCTAATAAATGATCTAGCTTCAGAGTCAGGAGAAGCCCCTTGGCTCTGTGGGCCCAAGAGATTGTCTCCTCACTATTCTCTCTAACTGCATAACCTGAAAGCTCAAATACACAACAGTCATGTGGCTGCAATAAGAAAGCTTTTCTTCAGTGATGGATTAACATCTTACATTCCAAAGAAGCTGGCAATTGAAGGAACTATCAGTCTCAGCAGTTGCCTTTTCAACAGCCTTGCTCCTGGAGGGGGAGACTTAGAGCTGCCCTGAGAGTCTGTGTTTGGGGCTCCCACCACTGCAGGTGCTCACAGGGTCTCACACCAGAGGAGCGGTGGGCTGGACTGCTGGTGCCTTGGTGTGCTTCAGTGCTGATCTTGGCAATGCTGAGATGCAGACCGGGGAAGCAGGGGCTGCACGTCTTTCCTTGAACACATGCCCAGTGTGCCAGAGGAGGACTATGGTGCTCTTAATCCCCCTCTCTTATTTGGGGAGCTGCAGTATCATGAAACCGCAGTAATGCCGTGGCCAGTACAGACCAGCGTTTATCCTGCTTGGATACAGCTCTGCTACCACTGCTCTGAATATAAGTGATCCTATCCACAAATTAAACTGAAAGCTTATCACAGCAAGATATACTTGACAAAGACTAATGATTCAAACAGCAGAGATTACCCAGGTTGTTCACCCTCTGGAAAAACTCCGCTGATAAGAGCTGTGAACATACTGTGGTGGAGATGGAGAGTCTCTTCCCCTGAATAGTCACAGCATGAGTCCAACAATCATTTGTATTGCAGTCACACTGCTCCGAGATGCTGACATGCTCAGGATATTGCTGTTCGTGTTCCCTGTCACAGGCTGTAGTCTACTGCTGCAGTAATCAAGAATAACCCTGAACCTAGGAAAGAACTGGTTTAGGGGTCACTGCTGAACTGAAGGAGACGAAAGAGGATATACTGGTTTTTAGACCATTGATAAAATGGTCCTTTGATACGTTATTTCCTGGAATAATCTGGTACCATTAGTCAGAAAAGTACCATTAAGTCAGCAATACAAAATAACAGCCCAGTGGAAATTACTTCCCATGATCTCTGAACTGGAAGAAACATTGGCAGGGGGCAACAGTCAGCTGATAGCAAAGGATTAGTCACAAACCCAACCACTATGCAGTGTGTGTGAGCGTCCAGAGCCTGTGGCCATAGCCCTGTGGTTGTCATGACAGCCCAGAAGCTGTCGCTGCCTGAGGACTCACTGGACAGCATGAGACCCTCTTCGCACTGGTTGTATATGTATGCCATGAGAAAAGTGCTGAGTGCAAGTTCTCTTGGGTTTCAAGCTGGATGCAAACAGCCACCACCATATTTATGGCACTGAAATGAGAAGATTTTCCTTCTACAGCCACTTTTTTCTGCTCTGCTTTTACAGTAAATTCTGTCATGGAGTACTCTTCCCAAAGAAACTTTATATAAAAAAGCAATAGGAATGTCACTGTATTCAGAAAATGTTCGCATGTGCAGTCAGATGCTGTTAAGATCACACTCACTTTCCTGGAAAACTTGTTTGGTATTTGTTTCTGATGTGCACAGAGGCTGACAGCATACCTTAAAGACATGAGAACATATAATTTCCTTTAACATGCAGCATTCCTTGCTTCCACTCTTAGAAATGTGCCAGCATAGCGTGTCCCTCTGCTCCCTCCTATGCAGGCATGTACCATGCTGAAGCCTGTTTAGAACAAAACCCATCTCAGGTGTCCTGTTGTTGCCTGCTGCATAATTTTCAGATTGTGTGTTACCTCCTGGCTGCGCTGGTGCTGCTGCTGAGGATATTTTTTTCCTCCTGTGCTTAAATACATACAAAAAACTCCACTGTTCCTCCTCAGCAGCAGGTGATGGTCTTGGTGCAGGCTGCCAGTGATCCCCACCCTGGGTCTGTCTAGGGAATGGACACAGACCTCTGCCACTCCCTCTTCTTCAGTCTGCCCTTTTGCCCTGGCACCAGTAAACCACAGAAGGGCAGCATGGTTGGTGCAGAGCACAGCTCTGCTAGTTCTGCGTGCCTAATGCCAATGAAAAGCCCCTTTGTGTGGAGGAAATTCTCTGCTGGCCGTCTCCAGATGCACTTCAGCCTTTTGCTAAAGCCTGAGCTGTGAAAACTGGTCAGAGCAGAACAGAATATCCAGTTGGAGCAGCATATGTTCTGAAGGCTGCAGATCTTGGGCTGCAAGAATCACAAGGGCCTTCACCTTGTGGGAGTTACTGAGGGAGTTTCTGCGGCTTTGGGAAGAGGAATTCCTTCCTCATCACTGTACGCAGCCTGTGGGAATGAGCGGCTGTGCAGGATTAGGCTGCTAGGAGTGAAAGTCGTCAAGTTAGCTTCCAAGTTTTTCATCTCTGAATTCCCTGCTTTCTAAGTCATAATGCAATGTCAGTGTATCTCTAGTGAAAAAATACCTACATTATATTTCCTCATCCACCTCAGAAATCACCTTCTGACTGGACTAGGTACTCCAGCAGCATGGGAAAAGTACAGCCATGTGTGTGGTTAGAAAGTGCACGAACACCACTGAGTTAACTGTGGTCTAACTCTCCTAGTGTCTTAACTCAAATCTGGTTACAAGCCTTGCATAGCAAAGGTCGGAGTAAAGAAAGAGCAACCGGGGGGCAAAACCTGCAAATTGCAAAAAACTCAAAATACAGTGCTAAGAGCTTTGGGTAGTTTGGGGTTTTCTCCCTGATTTTTAATTAAACTTAATGATAATATGTGGATTCTTGAATGTATTTCAGTGGTTACTTGTGGCAAATAAAAAGCTCTCCGTGGCTGCTACAGAGCTCCGTGAAGCAGTTTCTGCCAGCATCTTGCTCTTGTATCTGCAGCTAGTGAGAAACACTTTTCCAGGAGGCGAGCCACCTTGTTTGAAGCTTACCAGCTATGCCTGTATGTTGGTGGGATAGGTAAAATGAAAAGCTGTTTTCACTTCTGCTGCCTTGAAATACATAAGACAGCCAAAATCAGAAAATGACAGAGAAGGAAGATTCTTAGCCAGGCACAGTACAGAGTTGTAAGCCATTAGAAATAAGGCAGCAAAGCGACTAACTGAAAAGTTGCCTTACTTTCAAGGAGCCAGTGGCTGACACCATTTGCAGCACTGTGAATGTTAATACAACGCAAATAGTTTCAATGGAAAACATTAATCAGGCCTTCTGAAAGTTAAATAACTCTTACATGGGACATTTTAAAGCCTGTAGAGTTACATCTATATGAAAATAAAAGAAATGGTAAAGTCTGGGTGCAATGAAATTTTGCATGAGCTTGGGGGGGGGAATCTACTTTTATCTGTCTGGAAAAGGGATAGTTAAACTTTTTCAGCCCAGAGGAAGGTTGAGTCTTTTAGCAGAGGTAAATATAATTAACACAATAATATTCCCTTGTTGTTTTTTTTCTTTTACAAATTAAATGCATGCACTCCAATCACAAAAATATAGAACATTAAGGATAACTGATTTTACTTGGATACCTAAAACTACATCCCTATTTCAAATGATCTCAGTAGAGCCAATGAGATAGTTGGTGCCTTCAATTACCAGTTTCTGAGACTCTGTTACAAAGTGTGTCCCACCAGGCCAAGCCTGTAGCAGTCAGAGTACTTACTCTGTAAGAGACTCTGGCTGATTATGTGTTTCTAGGTTTGCTCTCTTCCTAGACCAATATTATGTTCATTAAAGAGCAGAAATTGTAAGCTTCAAAGTGATTTTCCTTGAAAACTGTAAAGCAAAAGTTTAGGAGAAAAAAAAAGTGTGTGTTTTCTCTCAACAAGTGAGTTTTCAGCCAGCGTAGATACTGTTGTTGTATATAATTGAGTGGGGCTGTAAAAGAAAACTGCCCCTGTGTAAAACATGTACATTAATCCAACCCTGTGCAGTCTGAGCCACAGAAGGAGTAACGGAGAGCAGCAGCAGGGCAAAATGCACTGTAATTCATACTGATCAAAAGAAGCTGTTCCCGAACTGTTCAGCCAAATCATACAAGCCAGTTTCTGAAAGCAAAATGAAGTAATGGTACTGTAGTGAACATACTTAACTTGTTTTCCCTTTCTCCTATAGTCTCCCGTCCTTCAAACAGCTTGTTTAATCCCCCAAAGCTACGTATATAACAAAGTTTTGATAGTTGAGGTTATGGACTCATTCATGCATCTGAGCCAGGGTTCCTGAACGTCTCTATTAATTTTCACGGGAGAAGTCCTCTGCAGTCTTTCTTGCTCTGCTGAACACTCCTAATTTTGATTCATTCAGTTGGCATTTTGAGATGAAGGCACTAAAAAAAAAAAAGATTTGTTACAAAGTCTTCATTAGCTCATTGGGAATATGCTGTCCTGGCCAAAACCTTGGGAGAAACTTCCTTTTTTTGTTATTATTCATACGTCTTTACTACTCTATCCCTCAGTTCATGCCTCCAATAAAGAGCATAACGAAGCCCTAATCGTCAACAATTTATTTGACAATCCAAAAGGCACTGGAGACAGGCAAATGACAACCCTATTCCATAAATTTTACTTGCATGCACTTCACAGGCTTTAATGGATGTGTTAGTGATGCTGAATGTGGTTCTCGAGCAGATTACTTAAGTGGTTAGCCACCTCTCCTTCAGCTACAGAAACAATTCCCCTCCAGAAAACCGCTGTTTTTCCAAGGGCTGAAGAAGAACAGTGTGCACAAAGAATGGCTGTGATGAAAACCCTATCTTTAACAGGACTCAAGAGAGGTTAAGGAAGTGTCAAACCAAGTTAGACCCATTGCTCTCATCCTTGTAAGCAAGGGAATCTTTCCACAGCAAGCTGGTCCCCACAGAGACCTTCTCCTCTCAATTCTAGCAGTGTGTTTGGAGGCAGAGGGCAAGTAAATGAAACTGCCTCCACAGGGTGTGGCAGGACCCCCTGCCTCCATTGTGTGACACCTTCATGGTGTCACAAGACCTAGAAGGCAGCAAAAATCAACCTTGGCTTGTTTCCACACTGCAGGAGTTCTCTCCCTCTGTCCCCACCCCTCCAAAAATGTAACACTGAATTGCCTGTGTTTCTCTGGTCAAACACGCTTCTTTGCCCAACCATTTTAGGAGTGTGTTCTGGAAAACTCCAAGCATTTCTTTCATACTACCTCAGCTTTTCAAGGAATGAAGAACAGATTTTTCCCCTGGCTCACTTAATTGCATCCGGACGCTTCCTAGAAAGTGTAAAAAGAAGCGTCTGTGTCCCCAGCCAACCTCCGAGGACCACCTGGTCAGTGCAACTGTTCAGTGAATAAGATCGCCTGTGCAGTTCTTCCGAGCTCCTGTTACCACCAGCCCCAACAAAACAACCGGGTGTCAAACCGATGCAAAAAAAAATCCAGAGAAAGTTCTAAGTCTGGAGTGAGATTTTTACCATGTTCGTACAAAGCGTTACTTTATGGGTTGCTTTCTTCTCCCTCTCTGGCAGTGTTAGCGTCCTTTGAGTCTATGTTTTGCGTGCTGGGGTTGGGCATTAGAGTTTCTATTTTGTATGCCACCGGCTAAATGTTCAAGCCAACATACTCACAATGGCACGCTCATGGCTCTTTTCCAGGCTCTTATATGTCACGACTTATAAAGCATGAGCAACTGTAACCAGCTGCACTCCCATCCTACTCCATGGGCACAAAAAAATGCAGAATCTCAAACTTAGCGAATGGATGTATTCCAGGGATTCGGATGAAGAAACTGAATCCTTCTTCAGTCTATGAGATACTTGAATAAAATAATACTGTAGGAAGGTTACTACAGGTTGTATTGCAGTATAGGTGGGCAAAATCAAGTTTGAGGAAAGCAAGTGCTAATCTCCAACTTGAAATAACTGTTCAGCTCTGTAACATTTTGCTAATTAATTATACACATATTTTATGATAATTGGCTAATTCTCGTTTTAACTGTGGCTCGTGATAGTACATAAGAAACTTTCACATGTACAGGTCACTTGGAACAAGTTTCAGATAAATTTCAGACATATTATTATCCATTGCTTACTTTCTCTTGCAGGTTTTGATTAATGATAGAACAGTTCCTACAACCCTGTGGTTTTCAAGTTTCTTTTAGTTCAGTCAGTAAATTATTTGCCTGGTTTACTTTCTCCCTTCCTTTATTAATTTGCTACCAAAAAATACTCAAAATTAGCCAGAATTATCCTCATGAAAGCTGATAATTTGCTCTTAAATCATAAGCATCTCAGTATTCTGCCATTTTCAATGTGCTTGTTAATTACTATTCTTAGCAATGAGACTATGATCACTGGTTGGTATTTCTTTGGAATTTCTTTTGCATGAGTGAAGTGTTAGCAGTATTTCTGTTCTTCAGGATAATGCGAAAATAAAATATCTATAACTTAACTGGTATTCCTAGGGCTAGAGTTAAGAGTCAGGGTTAGGGTTTCATCTCAGCGTGGCATAATAAATGTGAGATGATCACTTGTAGATATTTATTAACAAGTCAGCTGTTCCATTCTTTATCACTCCTGGAGGACAGCCTTTCAGTCGTGATGGTCACTGTAAATGTCTCTCAGCTCAAGTCCTTCTGTCACTTATTCGTATGCCTTGATAGTTGTATTCTACTTTTGTTCAAGTTCAGTGAACATTGAATTATTGTCACGAAGCCGTGGGAGCCTGAAAGTCATCCATAGCAGTTGGAGTTGGTATCCTATGTTCTCTTTAAGTATAATGAAAGGAAACAGAGGAATTGTCTCTTAGCTGCCTAACTTTCTACAGGCATTCATTTTAGGATGACACATACCATCTTTGATGGCACATTTCTTTGGGCACTAATTATAAAAGAAGCCTATGAAGACACACTGAGGCTGAATACCTTCAGACAACTAAATTAAAGCAAATGAGTTCTACCCTTACCTTTCACCCTTCACAGGGAATGCACCTGCCAAGAGGTTTTGGACATGTACACAAGCAAATACACTTCAGCCTTGTCACAACCAGTGGCACAAGCTAAAATCTGATTCTGGCTACAATTCAAAATGGAGATCACTCTCTCTGTAATTTCTCACAAGGCATTTGTGTAGAAGGGACTTGACAAAGACATGACAGTCATCAAAAAAATTTCCAGTTCATCCGCACACCCCTAGAAGAGAACCAGCACCATCAATCACATAATTTAAGTGTTCCAATTCAGATTTCATTGTAGCTAAAAAGTGGATGAAGTGGGTTTGCTACCCTGACCTATGGATTACAGTAGCCCAGCCAGAAGAAGAAATTCTGTTTTCCCTGACAAAGTGAAGGAGCAGGCAGCTGTTGAAATGCTTATAGCCTAAATCACCACAGCTATTTGGTCCAGTGCAGGTGAGTCAGAGACCTAAAAAGACCAACACTTCTTGGCACAATTCACACATTCTACTTGGAAAGAGACTGAGATGTGATCCAGTGAACATAGTTCAGCAAGGGGTAAAAATGCAGAATCCTGAGAAAGAAAAGCAGAAATAAACTCTGTAGAAATGCTTGAAATCCTAACTAATTATTTCCCTTTTTTTCTCAGAACACAATAAACCCTCTCTTATCTTGATAAAGTAGGCAAAAAGTATTATTTCCATAGCATGACTACCTACAGGTTCTGGGCAAGACCCAAAGCCCTTGTGCTGGACACTGGATGGCACCTAGTGCCTATCCCAGGAAGCTCCCCTCACCCTCCTGCCAGGAATCTATCTTCAATCCAGAACATGTGTAGATGTATTCATGAAGCACTATCTGAGGCCAGTAAGCATGACTGAGAGATTCAAGTGATGTGCCAGCAAACCCAGTTACAGGAATGTTGGATGAGGGCGTGATATTGACAACGTACATATCCAGCTGCCTGAGAAGGTACGCTCCTATCTCTGTAGAAGTTACGTTCCCAACTTTGGGCTTGCAAGTTGTTAGCTTTGTGCTTAACTTTGAGCACATCAACACCTTCCCACCCCACCCTGGAAATCAGTTTGCACACTTGAGGTTATACGGGTGTGTATATCTGTGCAGGTCCTGCCCTGAGAAAGCACCTAAGGTGAAATGGAAAGAGGCAATGAAATGCATGACCTCTTACTTTTGTGTGGATGCTAAATAAAGTTCCTGTCTCCCCATTTGTCCCTTTAATGTAAAGAATGTTTTTAGCAAACCGTATGAGCACAATCACAGTAGCACGGAACGACATGCAGGTGGTATGTGTTGTAAAGAAAGCATTTTACAGAATTAGAAAGCCACCATCTGTGCATGTACCTATTCAGTGTTTGCAAACCGTCTTGTGGCATTATGCTGAAAGTTCCCAGAAGAACAGGAAGCATCCTGAGTGCTGGTTGCAGCCCTGGAAAGGTTTCTTCTCAGAGGATGCTCACCCAGCTACAATTGAGACCCAGAAGCTTTTTAAATTTCCCTATTGCAAGTGGATTCCAGCAGTGCTATTTTAATTCATTTCCCAGACACCCTTACTAGTCACAAGCTTTACCTGTTTCTTCTTTAAAGAAACAAGACCTCACAGTTCAGCTGCAGGACCAGAGACTCTTTGCCCCTGTGCAGATTCTTAAGCAGCCCCTTGCCAGTAACTCCAGGCTTGTGAGCACTTGGGTGTTTCATTTTCTCACTTCTGCCACCTGTGGCAAGGGAGACAAAGAGTCACACAGACTCGCAGGCACTCCAGAAATAATTTCTCTTTGTTTTAACTAAAGGAAATATTGGAAGAACTATGCAATAGCTAAAACCCAAGTGCTATCCTTCCAATTCAATCTTTTATTTTCAGATGGTGTGGCACACATTCAAGGAAGGATAAAGAAGGGATGAAGAGATGCTCTAAGATGAATGAAGGCACCGAATCGGTTTACAAATACAAAACCTGGACCATTTTCAAAAAAGTCAGGTGCACAGTGAGTGGAAGCTGTTCCAAGTCTCATGCTTATACAGCAGCCAGCAGATGTTGTGCATCCATGTCTGAGCAACCAGCTGTCTTCTCATCAGTATTAAGTGTTCAGCTGACATTAAAGGAACAGACAGAATTAAAACTGAGAGCTCAGAAAACTGAGCAGCTTATTTGAAGTTTGCTATGTCTACAATTTTTTTCTTTTCTTTCTTTTTCTCAAACAAAGGTATTAATGAACATTTTAAAAAATGAGAAGAATCATGAGAAGAGCAGCCACAAACATAAATAGCTCAGTGATAACATATAAATAATCCCAAGCAATAAATGCAGAAAACACATATGAAAACCACACCATAAATTTTCAAGCGATTAGTATAAAAAATATAGGAAAGAGACAGAAGTGGCTGCCAAAGGCCTTTGAATACAGTCCTATTAACCTCTTCCCCCTCCTGGATTTTGTGACCTGCTTTGCAGAGTAGATACAGATTCACATACAGCATCTGACAGCTCAAAACATCACATCACTCTTGCATAACAAATAAGGAGAGATTATTTGGTATACTATGTCATAGATCAAAGAGCACCAGGGTACAGATATTCACTCTGGCTCCACCTGCCTGCATACTAGGAGGAAAGCCAGATGTTTGTGCTCCTTTTCCTTCCCTGAGGCTCTTTTCCACCTAAGGAAGACCTAGATACATGAGAAGGGAGGGGGTAGTGATTTACTCCAACAGGTCCCCCAGTGTGGGCAATCAGTGACTATTAATACAAGATTTACTTTTGAGTGCACCTGAACAAGTTTTAGTATCAAGTTCAAGAAAAAATTGAAGCCCTACCTTAAACGTCTTACAATATCTTTGCAAATGTAAGTACATACGTATTTTTAAGGAATGAAATGAAACATTCTCTCAGTTTATTCATCCAGAACTGAAACAGTAGATTGACTTTGAGATTAATAGGCAACTTTTAAATGACAAGTGTTAGGTGACAAGTACTTCACTGTAAGTGATGCTTGGTTCAAAACTTATTTTAGTTTATATTAAGGGGATGGGTGAGCAGCTCTGAAGGCAGAGCTGTTCGAGGGGTAGTGGGTGTAGTGCAAAAGGTGCTGAGTAGTTGGACGGAAAACTCAACAGATTCAAGAGTCATTTTTGCATGCTTCAAATATTCTAATGTGGACTGTGCATGAACTGGATTTACTTGGATACCAGTATCTTAGTCAGATGTAATGGTTTTTCTCTAGCTAGCTAAATACGGCTAAGAAATTTGTAATTGTAATACAGATGAATTTCTGGTGCTGAGTCCCACATCCTATATACGTCCTTCATTCTTCCATCTGTCCGTGTAACAAAAACATGGCATCTGAACTCATGCCCCACTTTTGGCCATTAGGTGCGTTTAGGGAAAATAACATACAGCCCATTATTTTTCAGTGAAAAGTTTCCAAAACATTTTCAAGAACTTTCTTAGCATGTTTGGACTGTGTTGTTATCCCTCATTCTTTACAAAGACGCTAATTCTAAACACCAGCTGGCTATCTGTTGCATTTCTTGATGCATCTCTTAGTTCTTCCTCCCATGCAGCCATCACATATGGAAGAAGAATGTCATAAATGTTTATGCAGTGAATGTATTCTGTTTTTCAAAACTTACCAGCAAAAATCTTGAAAATCTTAAGCTGCACTTGTGCTGGAAGTACTGTCACCTCCATGCCAATCAATAATGACGTCTTGATTCTCTCTATTTTCCTGTCTGCTGGTTTGTATCCACCTGAGTGCTGTCTCATATACTGGGATTGTGAAGTTTTCTGGGACCCTGCTCTTTTTACAATTTTTACACAAATCTTTTGTTGGGTAGACAGCAGAGCACAGTGATAAATATGGGTTATGAGAGAGGAATCACTTCTCTTTCAAGCTCTCTTGCTTGAGAAAAGTGAGAAAAGAGAGAAGATTCTGCAGTTTCTGTGGCACACTGCCAAGGGACAGTGAAAGTCTTTCAGAGGCAGTTTTATGTCCACAGCAGATGGAAGTAACAGCCTTTAGTTGCAAACAGAAGCTAACAACAGCAAGAAAGGACACGGCCGTGTAGAGACAGCGGCATAGACAAAGCTGATGATGCTTTTGAGGCGGATGTGTGTCACAAATACATTGTGAAGGGAATGTGCAATGAGCAGTGAGGGTCTGAGAATCTTCTTATAAAGTGCAAGTCAATTTTCCATGCATATATCCTCCTATGTTAGCTGGTGGTATCTATTCTTAATACCTGCTGTTAAGTATTTGTGTATTCACATACCATGTGTTCATCTTATGTTGAACTGTATGTATGAACATACTGTATTTCCAGAAATGCTTTGTACTCATGTTTTACTGTGAAAATCCATTAGTAGTTAAATTGTTGTAATCCTTATGCAATACACCAAAAAGATTTGTAACCTTGTTATTGATTGAGCTCTGCAAGAGATAAAAATAATGTGTGATAATGTCACCGTGGGTCTGCTTGGGTGCTTTTTTTTGTTGTTTTATTTGTTTGTTTGTTTGTCTTTTAGGTTGAGTAGAGGGTAAGATAAAAGAGAAACACATGAGTAAAGTGCCCTTTCTCTTGTGAACGAGTGATCTATAGATGTTAGTGCTGGAGCTATAAAATTTGGTTTTAGCCTTTCCTATGCATTCCATATATACTCCATAGATATAAAGTGCCAAAGTTGTCGTGACACATCTTTTCAATTAATAGTGTTTATTGCAGACATATCTAGACACTCTTATCAAAGAAGTCTGAATCCTACAGCTCCTGTCCATAGCCTCACAGTAAAGATGATGCCCATGTTAGTAAGCCTAGCAGATGAAGCTCTTGGGCTTTCCAGGAGCAGCTGATGCCATGTTCACATCCTTCATGTGTCTACCATATGAAACTAGCAAATATACTAGCAGCTTTTGGGACATTCAAGGATGCTTGCACTGAAGGGTGCATTATACTCAGCTGTCCCAGCCATCTGGTGTGTTTCTGTGTGGGCAAACAGGTTCATATCTTCCCCCTGCCAACATAGTAACCAGAGAAACGTGTGTGGTTCCTCTGGCTTTGGCATCTGGGTATGTTCCAAATAGCTTTGCCAAAGTTTAAGAAGTACCTTAGCAGCAGCATGAGTGTGTCTTTGACTCACTGGCCTGGTAGGTGTCTAATTTAGGATGAGCTTGGTAGCTCTCCAGGCCCCAATAACTCTGAGAACTTGATCTCCATTGCTTGAAATGGAAGTTTAGGTATGTGGCTCACAGGCAGTTACCTACATTTAATAGCTAAATTTAGATGTCTACTATCTGGAGCTGAATTACACTCCATATTTCCCATTACAGCTCATGACCTGGCAAAAATACTCAGCCAGAAGCATTTTCTGAAACTCTTTGACCTCCTTTATTTCCACTTTTTCCACTACTCTGAAACAGTCCTCGCATACTTCCACAATTAGGTCATCTTTGTTCTTCGCCACTTTCACCTGCAATTCTGAGTCTTTTTAACTCACACTGGGTAGTCTAAGGGACTAACCCAGAGAAAGCAGAAATTTTATCTCCAGACTCTGCACACATGAGACGCTCATAGGTTGAGATATCAATAGGTGCATTTTGCATCTCTGAGATCCTGGAATCACTGGACAGTAATTAAGATTAATCATACATCTGGTGAACAAGTTTGGGAAGAGTTGTGCCCTCAAGAGAACTACTATATTAGTAAATTCTGGCTTAACAGGACAAAAAACTGGGGGGGAAGGGCACAGAGACAGGGAACCTCTGAACAGAATAAAGGAAAAACAGGCAGAAACGCACACTTGACAGAAGAACTAATAACTGCAAGCACCTGTTAAACCTGATAAACACTAATTTTTCCATCAAAACGTTACCTTCATGATATTACTCTGTAATGTTTTTGTCTTGAAATAGCATGATGCCTTTGAAAGGTGTCTTGTGTAATCACGATGAACTGCAACAGGTCATCAGCTTTCATAAACTCAGCCTAAGTAGGAGGGAAGTGGATCCCCCTTTGAAAAAGTAAAGACCTGAGGTCTCAGCCTTGACCCACAGGTATCACATGGATAGTTAAGCCCAAACATGCGGCACTTCTTTTTCCTAGGTGAATTTGATAAACATGCTTTTGAACCTGATAAACACGTGGTGGATGAAGACTGTGTGCACAGATGCAAATGAAAGGCATCACATTTTATCTCAAAAGAAAGGCATTCAGTTTCCTGATTTTCCAAACCAGTGTACTCCTGTCTGCTCTGAAGCATCATAAAAGAGCTTTTCTGGAAAAAGAGAAAAAAAAAAAAGAGTGATTAATTTTTTAATTCCCAGTGCTTTCCCTCCCTGTTACAAGTTTCTTTGTAGAGACAGTTCTGAATGCCTGAGCAGAAGGGACAGCCTGCTAAATCCATTTTAGGCTGTTACAGTCTTAAAATGTGCTGCATCGGTTGTCATAACAGGGGCAGGACCAGAGGACCAGTTACTAGAGGCCTTGGGGAGGTGACTTTTTGTCTGTGCAAGGGAAATCTTTCTGCTTCTTGTGACAGATGAACTGATAAGTGGCTGGATGGGGACTGTGAGCAACGGCAATGGAAGGTGGACACTTGCCATGCCAATATATCTCAGAGACCAGATGGAGTTTTTACTGAGCAAAATGTCTGTTTTATTACTCCCTAGGAGTGGATCAAATAAGTTCAGTGATAATCTGGTTTCTGTAGAACAGTAGGAAGCCTTTATGACCACTTGGAGGGCAGTGCCTTAACAGACTTTTTTACAGCAGGTAACTGGATGAGCTGACAACAGGCCTGCAGGCAGTTTACAGACCATTTCTTTGGTCCTCTGCCGCCACATGCAGAAACTGCTCACCTGTGGCATATGTAGTATATTGTATGGAAATGCACAGCAACCCGTTAAATGTGAGGCTCGGCACCCAGCTGTGGTGCCTGCCCCGCTGCAAGGTCTCCCCTTACGTTCAGTGTGGTGCTGGGACCCTCTTTGCAGAAGAAACAGAGCAGGGACCAAAGCGTGCTGTGCAGTAGGACAGGGAAGTATTCAAGAGAAAAGAAGGGCAGAGTGGGGATGCAAAGATCAGGGGTGCTAGCCTGGGGGAGTGGGATGAAAAGTTAAATAGGGAAGGTAGGAGGAAATGTCCTGAAGTCCTTATTTGCAGAGTGGGGGTACCTGAAAAGGGCTTTTAGACTTCCTCTCCTTGCATGGTGTTGAAGAGGTGGGTTAGCATGATAGTGCATCAGCAAACACTGCAGACTGAAGATGATCCACAGCAGTATTTCCCACTGACTCGAGCTCTGCCTCCCTGGTTGAGATTTGGCCTCAGCAGCTCAAAGACACTCCAGCTCGTTATCACTCTGCCATCTGCTTCCCCCACCACAGTACCAGGGGTTGCTGCGGTTTGTCCTTGCTAAGGTGTCTGGGTTTTGCTGCAGACACCTCCCCTTTCTCCTCCATCATGGTTCTGCCTGGGTGGATTCTGGTGACTTGCAGGTTGTGTCTGCCTTACTGCCAGCAGCAGAAGCCACTTCTTGCCCAGGGAGAGTGGGAGCAGAATGCCACTGTGGACAGCCGCAGTGCATGGCAGGGGGAGGCTGGAGCCAGCTGGCACCAGGTGCTGAGCCACAGCAGTGCCAGCAAGGGAAGGGACTGAGAGTGGGCAGGTGCAGAGGGAGAGGAAAGGCTCTGGAGCTGGGGAGCATCAGCGTGATGGCCTCAGGGCAGGAAGACTTTCCTTTAACTGCATGGGCACACAGAGACTCTTTCACTCACTCAGAGCTTAATCTTAGTTTAATCTGTGATTGAGACTTGGTTTTGCTGGAAGACAGTGGGAGAGCAGAGTGCAGGAGGGGTGTGTTGGTATGGAGTGGTGACCCTGGCATGGGCAGCCTGAACTCTTAATGTGAACCTAGAGGTGTCAGCAGGAGCTCAGGGGCAGATCTACCTGCCTCCCTTCATCCCTGGCCACCCATCCTCTTTCTTGACATGTAACATTTGGCAGCCCTAGTTCTGGGGAACCATCTGCCAAAGCTCTCCTTCCTTACACCCCCACAAAAAATTCCCACCCTTCTTTTGATCTTTGCTGCTCCTTGATTAAGTACGCTTCCTCAAAATGTGCCATCAGGAGAACGGGATTCATTGTCGTGTCTTTCTGGGAAAGGTGTTAACAATAACGAAGGACAGAAAATGGAAGTGTGGGTTTGAAAAATTTATTTTACTTCACATGGAAGGACAAGCTTCTCTGCAGAAAACCATTGGCCAAATGAAGGAATTTAAAATTGCCATAGGTTATTTGGGGCTTGTCTGTCAAAAACAGGTGCCATTTTAATTATCATGATAAGAACTAAAGCAATACGATTTCCCTGCGATTTCAACCTCTTAACGTGTCTATAGTTCTGTTTGTGTAAAGGTGCTTTATACTGGGATAGCTATTCCCATACAGCAAGGAGAATCACCATTCTGATGTGTCATCTTTATAACGACATAGTTATAACCACCCTCTTACCCTATTTTGGCTTTTATTTTTAAATGACCTTCTCTTCCCCCCGTGGGATTAATTATACCAGTAAAACTTGCAGAGCTGGCCTTGGCATGAAGAATACACTTATACAGCTGTGGCAACAACATAAAGAAATAATATACGCACATAAATGCTGACTTTCACGTAGAGGATGCTGCAATCAAACTCAGGTACGTGCGTTAAATTTTAACACCTGTATATTGAAGAGCAGGCATGTTAAGGACTACAGTTTACTTTCCATATACAAGATCTCAGGAGTATGTAACGTGCACAGCTCTTGCAGGGAGGAAAGGGAACTACAGATTTTTCCTTTAGGCAACAAGATTATGCACAACTCCAGAAGCAACTGAAGGCAAAGACATTACCCATGGCATTACAGCAGCCTGAGCCTGACTACAAACGCAAGGCTTAGGGGGTGGTGGGGAAAGCAGCTACAGAGCCTCCAGAAAAACCTGGGGACACAACTACTAAAGCTGATGCTCTGGATCTGTGAAATGACTAGCAACAGATTACAGAAAAAAAACCCCACAAAAAATGAAGCAAGGTACCTTAAAGAGGAACCTTTCAGTGTTCAAATCCCTCTGTCAATATAGCATGTTGTCTTCTCCTAGCAGTCGTAGTCAATATATACTATGTGTTTCCAGGATTTGAACTGGACTGTGCTATTTAACGTAAAACCAATTTATCCTTTACAAATCTGTCCATCATTCTGGGCATCTATTTTAAATGCACACAAAGTTGTTTTGAGAAAGGGGTTGACTTTTGTGTGTGTACGATGGATAAGAGAATACCCAGGGAAAGCCTCCAAGCTCAGCTACAACACAACTGAAACAAAACATTGTGCAGCTATTGAACAACAAAAAGAGGTATAAATGAGCAATATATTTCATAATAATAGCAGTGTTCTAAATTGTGTAATTGGCAAATGTTACCTTCTGCCACCAAAGGACAGAGCAAGAGCAGGTTTATGGAGAGCTGTGTAACTCCACAGTATTTACTTTCCTGAAGACTCATTATTCCCTATTGGAAAAGAGACCATTTGTTTCAGCTTTTTGGATGTTGTTTATATGTATTTGCATTAGATATCAGGAACCGGTTTGAAAAAGTTGGGTGAGCCCCAAAAGCCCTCTTCGTTTCTACCGCAGTACATAAATCACTCCTGTCGCCTGCGCTGAGATGAGAACAAACCAGAAACATCGTCTTTATTGTTTCCTTGGTATCTATTTTTTTCACCACTGACACTGAGCAAAAAGTCTTACTGTTCACTCTGGATAAAACTAAAATGACCTAGTGAAGCACCGGGCTTGACAAATATTATTATAGTGAAAGTCCAGAGGTGATCGATAGTGTCTGTGCTGGCCTAGTGAAAACAGGGAGAATTACAGAAGCTGTGGGGACTAACTTACCACACAGTATTTGATCAGGTGTGGGTATACTTCTCATTTACAATTCCATTTCCCTTCCTCAGCCCATGTGACAGTCCTGTTTAGTAAACTTCATAGGTAAACCAAAGCATGTTGTTGGGGGTTTTTAAGGGCCTGTTGTTAATTACTTGCTGCTATCCTTTCTCTTGAACATAAAAATGCACAGAAGTGTAGCGACAGAAATGATTATTATAGTTTCAGGCCTCCTACTGCTGCTTTTAGTTTCTTTGCAGCCTAGAGAGACATCAAAACTAACAAACTAAAATTTACACTGTATGAAAACATATTTTGACCTGTACTCAGAGAAACGTAGTATTTGGTGTAAAACATGCACACCTGACTCACTTCAACAGCAGTAAATAGTGCTGCTAACAACATCTGCGGGATTTGCCCCCTTTTTATCTTAAGACATTGTACACCATTCCTGCCTTCTCTAGTAGCTCCATCAATTGCAACTCCTTCAATATAGACAGGGGAACATTAAAATGAAATGGAGACTTTCCATTTTTTCATCTTTTTGACAATGGAAGTGCTTCCAGATTGCTGTTTAAACAACAAAGTAATCTTTGGTCATGCTTTATGGGCAGGTTTAATAAAAGCTACTTACTACTTCTGAGTTCTTCCATTCCCTCACTCTGCTTGAATGCTTAAACCTCCCATTGCAGTTATTAACATGGATATATTAACACAGATAATATTTACGATATTAAATGGGGATTCAAGTAAAGACTGACAGTTATTTGAGTGGTGAGAATGCAATCAAAGTATGTTGCAAGCTCTGCTGTTGCCACCTGCTCTTTGTGTTCACCTTGGAATGGCTTGGGTAGGGTTGCACAACGGTTACCAAATGAATGGCAAGAACTCCGACTTACGTGCTGAGTGGGTACGAAGTGATCAGAAACAAAAAGCAAAACTACTGTGAACAAAGAGTCCACAGGGACCTGTAAAAGACACCACAAAATGGTCCAGAGTGCTCACTATTTTAGGGTCTCTACCTAGGGTCATCTAGCTTACAGTCCATACCTTATTCTATGACTCTGTTCCCAGCAGCAGCTGCCACTGGCTGCTGCCATCTACTCCTAAATCAAACCTCCATGCTCTTGCCTACCTTGACAGCAGCAGGACATTTGCAGGTCGGCCATTGATGGCTAGCCTTGCTTCGTGCAGCAGGGCAGGAAGAGGTTGCAGTAATTATTCCACTAATGAGGAGATGTTGTGGTAGCAGTGCAACTAGAAAAGGGTTAAAATGCTGGAGACCAGGATCTATAGAAGAGTAACTTTTCAACTGACAGCGAACTTCTCAAGCATCCAAGTTCCTGCCAAGCATCCAAGTTCCCTGATGCCCAGGTTACTCTTCAGTCTGGGTTACTGACAGCTCAGGCTGTCTGTCTTGCAGTCTGCAGGCAGCGTGGCTGAAGTGATGTTTCTGAAGCCCATGGGCACACATCTCTCCTGCCTGGGTTTGGTCCAGGTAAAACTGGCAGGTCTGTTTGAGCACAGCTTATACGTAACACAAAACAGTAAAGGAGAACATTGTCCCCTTCAAAATATTCACTGGTTGAAACACTGACATTTTACTGCTGTGGTTAGGCTAGAAGCTTTTATGAGTTAATGACTCTCTTGCTCGAAATACCCAGGGGTCTAGAGCAGAAATTACAGCTGCTTTGAGCTTAAATGTTTCAGATTTCTCATGCATACGATCATGTCAGTATTTCCTGGGAGATGCTGTATTTTGATTTATCGTCTAGATGAAGTAGGTGCTGCAGGACCAGAGGCAAACATCAGCTGCTATCTTCGCCGGCTCTGGTGTGTTTAAGAAAATACGGCAAGAATTCTGCTCTAAAATGACGTATCTGAGCTAGAAATAGCACTTTAGAAATGAATCACACTCTTAAGTGAGGGGTTTGCTCATAAACGCCAGGTGAGGTGAGGGACATGAAGAGCTTTCAAATGCTGGGAGCAATAAAGGGCAATTCCTAGGACTTTTTAATTGCTGCCAATTAAAAGGGCTGAGAAGGCAACCCCAAAGCACCGGGACGGGCGCTCCCGGCGCTCCCTTTTCCCTGCCGGCCCGGGCGCTGCCACACAAGCGCTCGCCCCGCGCTGCCGCGCCGCAGGGGCGCACCTTGCGCGCCCGCCCCTCAGCCCGCCGCGGGAGGCCCGAGGGCGCCAGGCCGGACACCACCGGAGTAGGCCGCGGCGGTTCCGTCCGGCCCAGCGGGCGACGGGAGCCGCGGCCGTTCCCTCAGCGCGGCCCGCCCGCGCAGGCCCCGCGCCGCCATTGGCTGCCGCCGGGGGGTGGGGGGAAGCCGGCGGCGCGCCGCGAGGAGGTGCGGGGCGGTGCGGGGCGGGCGCGCGTATGCCGGGCCGATCCTGCCCGGCCCCGCCCGGTCCGACGCCGAGCCGGAAGCCGCGC
>WTSP01018784.1:0-20073 GCA_025331215.1 Actenoides lindsayi | reverse complement strand
CCCATCCAGCCTGGTCTTAAAAACTTCCAAGGATGGGGCTTCCATCACCTCTCTGGGCAACCTGTTCCAGTGTCTCATCACCCTCATGGGGAAGAAATTCTTCCTAATGTCTAATCTGAATCTACCTATCTCTAGTTTTAATCTATTCCCTCTAGTCCTATCACTCTCTGAAGGCCTAAAAAGTCCCTCCCCAGCTTTTTTGTAGGCCCCCTTCAGATACTGGAAGGCCACAAGAAAGTCTCCCCGGAGCCTTCTCTTTTCCAGACTGAACAACCCCAACTCTCTCAGTCTGTCCCCATAGGAGGGGTGCTCCAGCCCTCTGATCATCCTCGTGGCCCTTCTCTGGACACGTTCCAGCACGTCCATATCCTTCCTGTATAGGGACTCCAGAACTGGATGCAATACTCCAGGTGGGGTCTCACGAGAGTGGAGTAGAGGGGGAGAATCACCTCCCTCGACCTGCTGGCCACACTTCTCTTGATGCAGTCCACGATATGATTGGCTTTCTGGGTCACAATGATAATTTAATAAGCTTTAACAATTATGCTCCAGACCATTGCTTTCACTAATCTGTTTAATGACTAGCCATGAAACATAGTGTGTGCTTTACTGACACCAATTCATGAACTCATAGCTTCAAAAGTAAAAAAAGCCTCCTGTTTTTTAACCAGTGATCCAGAAGATTACGTGATACATGCAAACGAGTTCAAAATATCTACCTCAAATTCACGACGCTTTTCATAAATGGGAATGATCAGTTTGGAAACTTCAGAAATTGTTTCATAACGCTCTGCTTTCCACAGGCCATCTACACATTGCTCCAGAAGCTCCACCAGGACTTCCTGTGAGAGCAACCAAATGCATGTTAATAACAGTCAAAGTTAGAAGTGAAAACCATTTTAACTTCAAATACTTTAATAGGTCAACAGGTATAAGTAGCCACAGTTATGTAAGTTGAAACCCTATGTGTTCCTGGCCTTTCCAAAGGTGTTCTAAATTTTAGGATGAAGAAAAAAAGAAAAAAGGAAAAGCTGTTTCTAAAAATTTCATTGATTCTTATTAAACCATTAGCACAATAGCCAGCAGATATGTCTTGGTTATTTAGCTACCTCCCCAGAAGAGTGTAAAAAATCTGGGGTGATATGGAGATGACAGCACTGGATGTCAGAAGTACATGTCTGAGAAACATGTCCAAGGAACATGTGTGCAATAGCAGTGGCATTTGATGCTAAGGATCCTCAAGTGTAGTCTTGATGAATGGGAAATTGGGCAGCTGGGCTACAGAGCCACCTCACCCAACACAGTTTTACAGGGGTGGAACAGCAGTAATTGTGAGACTTTATGACTCATGGGAGGATTTACCCACTTCCCCAGTGCCCTGCTGTGGTTTCTGGATTGTTCTGCTAACGTGGTGTCCTGCAGCACAGCCTTAACTCAAGGGGAACCTAAGCTGACCTCTCACTCAACACAGCTTGACTTGCTTTCTTTCCCTCCTTGCAAATACCGCTCTGTGTTCTCTGTGCTGGCATAGTTAGCATTTGCATAACACTGCAGGCAAACATTGTGGTGTAGCTCCTTCACTCTCAGTGCCAGAAAAGACTTTCAAGGGAACCAAGAACTTACAGAAGTTTTGCCCATCTGAATCTTACACAGAAAAATCCTTCACTGCAGATTTCTCTTGGGAAATTGCTGTGGAACAGTCTTCCTTACAGATCCAATGCACACCTACAATTTGTTAGAGCTCACGGAAAGTCTAAAACTAAGTCCTAATGAGCTATCAAATACTCTGTAGTCTATACTACAGGACCTCACCTCACTGTAATGTACATCCATCATCCCACCATCTTCTTTCATTGCACCTTCTTCATCAATGTTGGGAGTGATTTTCCTGAAGGCAGTGCATCCACTGGGGAAGAGTTCTTTAGCAGACAAGAGCAAATGCATTAGCAGAATAACATGTCTCTAATACGTCATGCTTTAATGGTCAGGGGAGCAGTCTAGCTGACAGTGGAGTCCTACAAGTGGCAGGGGACCCAATCCCCAGTTTTGCTACTGATTTGCTATATGAGACTGAACACATCAGAACCTCCTCACTCATTTGCCATGGGAATAACTTGTAGTACGAAACACACCAAACAAAACAGATTTTCCAGTGTGCCATCTGGAAGTCATCTTTGACCAACCGAACTGGCTGCAAACAACTGAAAGTCAGGAGAGAAGGACAAGGGTATAGCTTTGCACAGAAGATGCAAGAAGAAAGCTTTTGCTTGATGCTGAAAAGCTGGGTGATACGTGAAAAGGACTGTATACTCCCAGCAGAAAGTACTGTTATGCACTCCAAAACTCTGAGTAGTTCAGCCTTTACCAAACCCTTTCCAGCCCTCGTATTATCTAAAGAGTGCCAGTGACAGAGATAACTCAACGTGTTCACTTGACACTCCTTTGGATTTGTTCCTCTTCTTTTTTAGAAGTTCTTTACCACCCATTGTGGTAAGCAGCCTCAAGGGTACAAATAAAGAACTGCCAACTTTCAATACTCTTCTCTCTGCAGCCATGTGAAATGTGTGTATGTGTCGCAAGAACAAGTCCTGATTTTTCCCACTTTGCCAATGGAAAGTACAGAATTAAAAAGGACTCCAAGCCTCCTGAGTCTTAACACCCTTCCAGCCAAGGCAATGCACGTAATCGACTTCTATAGCGCTTTAACGTTCTGAAATGTCCATTTCAACAATTAGTCCCTTACATGGAAATGAGAAATGGGGTCAATATATCAACTCTGGAACAGATATTTAAAGGAAAATCTGCAAAGTGATGTTACTTGAGAGCACACATCTGTCTTTCCTTCCTGTTTTGCATTAAACCACAACACTCTGTTTTTCTGATTGTTCTTTACTTGTATAGCTAGGCTGTAGTCTCATTTTTTGACTGAATTTTGACTGGTTTATTCTACAGTTTTCTGTACTGCCCATAGTGATACTTCTGATGAACATATGGACAGCTAGTTTTTAACACGGGCTTTCCCTGTGAGCACATTTCCTAATGCATAATATAATTGAACATTTAAACCAAGACATGATGTATCAATTCTGACTTCACTCAGCAATGTGCCGGCGTGACTGGCTAAGCAGATCTGGCCAGCCTAGTAAATGCCTGTGTATGAACAATTGGATTCTTTTCTTAAAAAGTACTCATATTCTTCTAGCTTTATCTATTGCGTGAAGGTTGGGTTTCTTTTTTTTTGTTCCTTTTTAGTTTGTTTGTAAAATAATAATTTACCAAATTGAGAGAAACTTGTCTCCAAAAAGATTCTGATCCCTGCAAAAACCCATCACTGGTTCATCACATCTTTCTTTTCCATCACAAGCAGCACACACTTACTTTTCCTGTGCAGAAACTCTGCAACGAGGGCTGCTACATGAACATAACACATGGCTGCCTGCAAAGTAGAAAGGGAAAATTAAAATGTCATCTGTACAGCTGTCTTGCTGTGCATGATGTTTTTAATTACATGAATTACCTCTGAAAAGTCTCCATTTTTCACATGTATCTTTGCCATACTGTCCAGCCACGTTTTCCGGAGTTCTGGTGTACTTGCATAAGACTTGGCTAAACTGTACTGTAGATCTATCAACATTTCTGGATCCTTTTCATGTTCTTTCATTTGAGCTGTAGCCATAAGCACGGTACGGATTCTCTTTGTCAAATCTTTGACTTCAGAAGGAAAAGCAGTTGCCTGACACAAAACAAATCTAATTAGAAGCAAATACAGAAATAAAAGGTGTTCCAGGCTTTGTCAAAGAAAGACTGTTTCTACCCTCTCAGTCAACACTCCACTTACTGCCAATCTAAAAATGCTGAGAGCACAGGAGATAAGACTAACTAGCTTTTACTTACTGAACTCACACTGCATACAGTGTACAGCATTTTATATGCCATTAGCAGCATTTCAATCTGGGCATGCACAGGGCCAGTCTCTCCCGGTTATGTGCAGGGTGCCAGGTTGGCTGCTCCTGTGCTACAGTGAGGCAGGTACATTGGCAGCCTGAGGTGATGGTGTGAGAGTGAGGCAGAGGTGCTCTGTGCATGCAGATGTCCCAGGATGGGACCATAAACCATGCCTGAAGTATTTTTCACGTCATTCAACATCTGGCTTGTTAGTTCTCTGATGTGGTCATTCTTCAATTCATAGAGCACCAAAGGCATTTGTAGAGCTTCCCACCACAGGAATGTAATAAATAGAGGAAGAAACAAACACAGGCTCCAATCTGGCTCCCTGTTCAGAGCAGGGCCATCACTGAGTTAGAGCTAGGCTTGTTTGGCCAAGTTTCATAATCTTCAAGGACAGAAAGCCCACCTCCTTTCCAGGCCTTGCCTCAGGGCTGCACCATGTTCTTGGGAAATAATTTTCTTTAAGTGAAGTTGGAATTTCCCCTGCAGCAATTTGTACCTATTGTCTCTTGTCCTGCCCCTCCATACTTCTAATAAGATCTTGACCTCCTTGCCTTTTTTAACATCCTTTTCAGTTAGTGGAGAGCAGCATTTAGGTCCACCCTCAGTTTTCTCTCCTCCATGATGAGCCCAGCTCACATTCTCTCTCCCTGGGCTCCTGCTCCCTAGCTATCTATGTGTCTCTGCATGGCCTTCTCTCCAGTGTATTCTTGCACTTACATAAATACATAAACTGGCTTTAATGACAGGTGACGTGTCTTGTGATATATAATGATATGTCTTGTGATGCAAAATATGAGCAGCAAAGTATGGCTCAGTGAAACCCTTATAAATACTTGTGCACAGAAGAGAATGGAGGTTTTTTGCAGGTATATCCTAACTATAACTTTTTTATAGCACAATTCAATACCTAACCGAAGTTCCCATTCCTCCTTTAGGTCACAGGATAACCACAGAACTGTAAAAACACCTCCCATTTTCCTCTAGCCCACCTCAGCATCCACACTGTGTGCAATGGAGCAAGCTGCAGTGATGATATATTGTTCAATGGGTTGGGCAGAAGCTGTTAATTCTCGCACAGACAGACAATTATTTTCCAAAGAAATACATTAATCTCCATGAAAGACTGCTTTCTTAAAATTACTGACACTCATTTAATTGAAAGTAATTCCTGCTAATTAGTACCTTCAGACAACAGAAGTACCAGACCCTCCTTTATCATTCCTCTCAAAGCTGGAAGTTCTTGGAAAGCTTTTTGGACACCCTTGCAAGCACCACACTTTGCAAAGTGTAGCCTGAATCGAGGAGCTCCCTCCTCTTGGCATGAGGCCTCATGGATGGAGCATGACCTGCCTGTGCAGCTGGCCCTATTGCTGTTGGTGTAATACTTGTTTACTGAGCAAACACAGCCCACTATGATCTTATAAATCACCGTTCCAATCATTAGCCTTCCCCTTAAACATGATTTCCTTGAGTGTCCCCCTAGACTTACATTAATTCATGATGGGATTTAATATCTCCAACTTACCTTCATAGGCCTGTCACTGTTTGCAAAGTTGTTAATGATCAGCAACGAGTCCTGAAATCTTGTCCCACCGCTGAGAGCCACATCTGCTATTAATTGGCTCACCGCAATTATTATCTGTTGGGACAGGGCAGGGGTTTTATTTAAATGAGCCCTAACAGAGGAATTTTATTGTGACAATTACACAAAATGCTCAAAGAAAAACATCATGTCTTTCCCATAACGTATGGAATGGTTGTTGTGGCTTTGCTGTCACATCTCCCAAGGACAAATACTCCCCAGAGGACCAAATTGCTTTGCTGAACAGCGAGTTCAGAGAAATAACAATATAACGATTGTAATACAAATCCCTGTTTGTACATTAGCTACCTTCTTTCATGATTCTTTACGACCCAGATGGTATTCATCTGCCCCAGTAGGTATCTAAGTTTCCTTCAAAAAAGACAGTGCTGCAAAAGCAGATTGAGGAAAAGCCCTTCTCTTGCTACAAAGGCATCTCTTCTGGCTGTCCTTTCCACCCCACTCTGGCCAGCATCTGGAACCGAGATGTGCCTTATGTCTGTGATTCCAAAAACTCAACAGCTTGGAGTACTTGATGGCAGCGCATTTTACCCAAAGGGCCCTAGGCCAGTCATTGGAAACAGGAATTAAGCAAAGCTTGGAAAGCAAGAGGGTGTTTGTCCATCTAACAATGGCAAGATCCTCTTCAGATAAGAGGTGACATAGTTATATTGACTTATCTATTAATTAAATTTGCAGTGTACTGCTCTCTAGATTTTCCTCAGTCACTGACCTGAAGATGAGTTCTCAGAAATGTTCTCCTTTTGGTGAACTCGAAGTTATTTCTCATCAGGAGATACAGAAGAGCTGAGGCTTCATTCCTTGTGGAGGACACCTTGGAAGTGCAGCACTTCAGGATCTCGTAGCAGAGAGCAGCACACATGTTCACTCTTCCCTTGAAAAATGCTGAGGGAAACTTCACAAAAGGCATGGAAGTATTAGAAAATACTGTACTAAACTACACCCACAGGGCTCAGATGGGCAGGGGCATGAGGCAACACACTGGGCTCCAGCCTGGACAGCCTTAATAAAACTTTTGTCAGAATTCTGAGTCTGACAGTGTTTGTGGGAATGAATTTAGGGCCTATTTTTCACCAGAGTGAATGTGGAGCAATGTGGACTTGCTGTCACACTTTTTTGGGATGTGCTTGTATACATCCATCTATCCCCTCCACAACAACTTTTGGGTTCATTGGCAAATTCTCACCAAATTGGACAGACTGAAGTTTCATGTTCTTACAAAAGCCAGGAACATCAGCAGCAGGGCAGAGAGGAGAGGTCCCACGGACATTCCCACGTTTGGTGGGAATTTTCTGGGACATCAGAAAATCCATCAGAGCCCACATAGAAGTCTGACCTCACTGAGAAACGTGATGTTTGCACGGCTACTTCTACACATCCCCCTATAAAAAACTCTCCCTCAGGAATGTGAACAAGAGACTTGCTTGTCCCAGAGAGCCTAAAATACACAGTGACATGCCCTGGCCCCCCCTAGGCAAAGCTGGCCCCAGGGAGCAGCAGGATGAAACCAAACCACAGCGTGAGCTACTGCGGTTAGCAATGGGGCTCAGAGATTTGCAGAAGGGTGAAGAAAAGCAGAAGGGGAAGACCAGCACCCTGTACTGCCGTAGCACATCTAGCACCTTACCAAACACCTGCTTTCAAGCGCGTTTGCTGGGTCAAGCTCAGCCGTGCCTGAAAAGCAGACGGCCGGAGCAGTGCCCTGCCCTGGTGGGCAGCAGCCTCCACGCAGGGCTCGCCAGAGCGGGGACCACCAGCGTGTCCCTCTGGCCGCGGTCACGGGCTGTGGCTGGTGAGGAGGGGGCACTGCACTCGGCTTCCTTCCACCCTGGTCGCAGCGGGCTGGGTGCAGGGAAGCGGAACGAGGAAGGGGTTTGTGCTAGCACGCAGCTGCCTCTGCAGCCACTGCTAGGACCTGGCTGGAGAGGGGTGACACCAACACCTCCTGGAGGGAGCGGAGGCTGTTTGGGCATCACACAGCAGCACCCTGCTCCTTCGCTGTGGACCAGGAAATTTCCTAGAACAAGGAGGCAACAGAAACAACCACGTTTTTTTATCTCTTCAGAGGAAAGACATGCTCAGTTCTTTCAAAACCCAATAGTCCTCATGGGGCATGGGCCATGAGCCACTTCTATCTGCCCCACTACCATTGGTGATAACAGTAAATACTGTCAGAGTATTCACTCATACCCTCCAAGTCAGAGCCTGGAGTTACCATGGCCCTCTGCTCCTTGCATCAAGTATATATGATTCAGACAAGCTGGTAGGTACTGCTGTGGCCACCACCAAGGTGTGCTGGTGAAAGGGTCTCAAAAAAGGAATCTAGGAGCTGTGGCTAGCAAGACCACGCTGGTGAGATTACACTGAGCCACACAGGCTACAAGGCAGAATGAAGACACTGACCAAATACCTGCTGTTCACTGCCTCTGTCCAAAAGTACTTTCAGAAGAAAAATGGCAGCAAGAAAAGAAGCAAATAAACATCATAGTAACATAACACAGGGTCAAGAGGATCATGTGTGCACTTGGGAAAGGAACTATTCAGTAACTGCTGTCTGTTGTAATGCAATCCTTTTCCCATAGGAATTGGGAATTCCTGCTCAGAATTGGGTTTAACTCAGAGCTGGCCACAGCGATGTGTGATTGGGCATTCACAGGCAGCACATGGGCACCCAAGAAGATATGGCTGGCACTTGCTCTCAGCAAGGATCACTGCTTACCTGCAGAGGCTTTTCAGACATTTTCAACCCAATGCTATAGAGAAAAAATTTGCCTGGCAATCTGCCTTGGAAGAAGCCCAAGATCCTTCCCTGTGTGCTCCTCCTCATGCTGCACCAGATCTAGAGGAAAGCCTGTGCCCTGTTCAGAGGGAACCTGTGTCCCTGTGCAGCAGACCAAGCCCAAGAAGATGCAATCACCCCTGGGTCCAGGTTCACGGCATCAAATCCAAAGCTGTATGCCCACTGGAGACCTGGCCTGGTGCCGCCTGTGGCTCTCCAGCTGGCAGAGGAGCCAGGGAAGAGCTGGGAAACAGTATGTGTGACAATGACTCTGCGTGTGCTGGAGGAGTACATTTCTGATCCAGCACTAATACAAGGGGCCAGAGCAGGAGTCAATGCAGCGAGCAGCTCCCAAAGAGGCCTCGGCACAAAAGGAACACGAGGGCAGGGCAGTGCCAGGCAGGACACACCAAACGCCCCTCAGAACTGCATGGGAGGCTGTAGTGATGCTGCATCCTGAGCACGCTAACGGAGGGAAAGCACAGCGTGAGATGGTCAGGGGGAATTGCTACAGACAGGGAAAAGCTTCCCAAATTGGCTGTTGCAGCAAAGGAGCAACACACTGCTGCCCTAGTCCCCAGGACCCGGGATTTGTGATGTCTCGAATGCACCCTGCAAGTGTCAACACACCAAGGGATAGGCAAGCATGCAGCAGGCAGATATGTGGGGTTTCCATCACTCTCACGTCCATGGGGCTGAGCTGCTCTTTAATGCAAAGCAAATTATCTCAGAGCCCTACTCTATGCATGTTTTCCTTCATAACCTTTAATTTCAAGACCATTCCCAAGCACGTATATACGTATTTATCTGTAAGTGACGCTTCAAAAAGAAGGATTTAGTTCAGAAAACCTGGAGTATAAACCAAGAGCAATCTAGCTTTTGTTGCTTCTTCCCAGCTGGTAAAACTGAGACAGCTTTCTCCCCAAATTCCCAGCACACATGCATGTAAGTGGAATTCATTCTAAAATCAAAGCCAAACATGTGAACACTTAGAGAACTTGCTTGTTCTTTGCTTTCTTGAGACATTTCTCTTTTTTTTTGGCTATTGAGTAACCAAATGTAATGGAGAAAGTAAGCTGTTTTTAAGACAGATTTTGGGATGTAGAATAAACCTCAATCATTTTTTCCCTCCAGTAACCATTTTCTTTGACCCTAGATAACAGAAGGATTCTTTTCATTGTAATTATTAGCTACAGAAGGCCATAAAGATGACAAATTGTCCATTCTAGCTGCATCAAAGGTATAACTCACCTTCAGCTAACAGTTGACATGCAACCCAAAATGAAGCAGTGCAGCTTTCATATTTCAAAACAAACTTGGAGGAGAACGTGCCATCCTTGCACTTGTCATGAAATTCAGTGACACCCCCACACCTCCCCCCCAGCTATTTTATTGTCACTTTGGGTCTTAGAAAAGCCCTTCAGAGGACTTAAAAGGAAGTTTGGGACTCTTGTGGTTATGGAGTTGGCAAACAAAACACTTCCTTATAGATACCATCTGCTGGGCTCATATCTTGCTTTTACAGAATCAACACTGTGTCCTGTCATAGGGGAAATGTGAGAAATTAACTGAAAACACTCCTTCCTATCTTTGAAGAGCCATGATGCCAAATTCACTATGGATTCGGGATGGCATAAATCCAAGAAAATGGCCCCACTGCCCATCCCTGCAGCAGCCAAGTACACAGCCTGTGTTGCTGTAATCGGCACTTTGGAAAGCAAGCGTGGAACCCCTGAAGTGTGCCAAGTTTTGAAGGCTGATGGTGAGATCAAATTGAGGAGGTGTGCAGGTTTGGCTTCACATTTAAACGACCATAGAAAACTTGTCAGGGAGGAAAGGGAGGTCTCTTATTTGCGATAGACACAAACCCAATATTTCTGGCTAAACAAACTAGTAAGGGAAAGGGACGTGTAGAGAGACTGTGTCTGAGTGGAGTGTGTGCAGATCTGAAGCAGGATGGATCTCAAAGCTAAGCAGATCACAGGCAAGCAGAAAAATCAAAAGAAAGGTAGAGTAATGAACGTGGATTGGAGCCTGCAGAAAAACTGAGTGACTCCTGCCAGTGTCAGTTGACAATTTATCAAGCTTTCCCCATGGAAGAACAACTTGTAGATCATGCTGTCTGGAGCCAGAGAGGTAGCTAGCAAGACTTCTGCATTTTCTGCTTCTCATGTCTTTGCTTAGGACAAACAAAAATTCAGCCCTAGACATATTCATACTAGCTCTTAGTCTTGCTGTGAGGTTATAGTAGAATGTACATAGCACAGACTTTTTCCACCTTTGACAAACAGTTTAACAGTCTCTGAGCAACTCGCACAAGACCTCCTTTGGAAGTAACACTCTGCTGCATATCATTCATGTACTGTGGCTGAAATCTCACGCCACGTGGATTTACGTCATTAATGAAGTGTTGCATTCAAATGATTTGAGAAGTCTTGCCTAATTTTGAATTTATGGTAACCATGCAGCTTGGAAGGAATGGAGTTTGCATGTATGTCTGGTCTCAAAAATGTACTTGTCAAAACCTGCCACTTCTCACAAGGAAATGTCAACAATAGCATCTCACTACTCTTGTGTGGTTAGCTGCAGCTTTGACACTTAAGCAGCTCAGGGGATTAAACAGCCTGGCTGCGTACGAGGGCTCAGAAAGGAGGTTCAGCAAGTACCACCTCTTTCAAATGCAGTGGGAGAAGAATAGCTTGTCAGTACAAGTATTACACAAGCAATAGAATTGTCAGCAATGGTCTAACAGATACTAATGTTTAACAGCAGTTTTGTGACCCAGGCAAGTGAAGGAATTCCCCTCAATTTCTCCTTTTGTTTCCCGATATCCAAAAATAATAAATAATTGTTGAAATAGATAACTTAAGCTGGGCTGGTTTTTAAACCAGTGAAGAAGTTGTTTTCTAAAACACATCTCCAAACAGCACAAAAGATCAGTTGAACAGGAGTTCAGCGTGTGCTGGTCTCTTCTGTCATAACTATACAGATTCTCCTCACATTTGGAGTCATGTATCGCATACCTTGCTAATGAAAGCTCTCAGAGAGGCGAACACATGCTTAAGAGCTGCTTCTGACTGCCCATTTTTGAGAAAAGCCAGATGAATATCAAAAACCTTCTTCATGAGTGGATTGTGGCCATCATTGCTTAAAAGCTGGTTCTGGAAAGCAACAAGAGAAATTTATTTTGCAGATATGTTGTGCCAGAAGCTGGAAATTACAGAGATAGCTTAGCATAATTAACTACATCAATTCTTAAGGCATATAAGGAAAGGGCTTCAGCAAAAATACAACCAATAAATGTGACAACCACTACAAACTTACACTAGCTGGTCAGAGGCTAATTCTATAGCAGAGGCTTAAAAAAAAAATATTTTAACACTTTTGCATCACTAATTCCAAAACCTAACTCAATAATCTGTATAAATTTCACTGTTGTCTTGAGTTTTTTTAAATAAAACAGGCTGTTAACAACATAACTACCACATCGTTTTTTCCATTTCTTTTTATTTGTCTCGACAAGCATTTAATCTGCAGCACAAAACAGAGAAAGAGAAAAAAAATAGACTATCCCATCTTTTCACTGGGAAAATTCGTAGCTGTAGTAAGTCAGTACACTTTCCTTGTCTCCTGGAAAGCTTTTAACAGTTTGCACCTTCTGAAGAAATGGTAAAACAGAATTACTAGGAGACAATTAATACAGTTTGATGTCAGAGTTATCTTGCCTGTGCCTGCTGTTATCCTTGCAGCTGCTGTGCAGGAAGCCTGGCATATCATGGCCACTCAGCAAGGATGTGGATGGCCCATACTGATAGGAGATCAGTAGTCCCTATCTCATGGCTAGCCCAAGCAATTCTTGGGCTGGCTCAGATTTGTCTTTTGACATCCTATACACCTCTTGTAGTCTAGGTTTAGGATCCATACTTTTTAACTGACCTCATTTACTCTGGCAGTAAGAACAGCATCTGCAGTATAGAGCATGATTTTGTGCAGTAACACTGATCATAAAAGCAAAACTGAAGCCCAATAAAGTGGAAGGGAATCCAGTCTATCTTGTGGTTTGAAAATCACATTGTCTTGTGATTCAGCCATATTCAAGATGAAGCAACTGAGAAAGTCAAGTAAGTTTTAACTCTTGCATGTAAATCCTTCTGCTGTTACCAAACTTTTAAAGAGTAATTTAATATAAGCACCAGGAAAGCTTTTTCGCTCTGTAACAGAAGCAGAGGATATGACAACCTTTTTCTTTGTGTTGTTCAGTTCATCTAAAAAGAAAATCTTCATTGTGCTTACTAGGAAAACCAGAGTTGTTCTTGTGACATTAGGCAAGACACATTGCTGTGAACAGGACTGATCCAGCCACACTTCGAGGAAGAGCTTTTCTGGAACAGTATTTCATTATTTTCCTGCCAGCCTGGGGTTCTCTTCACCACAAAGGCTTTGATTCTTGTAGATGCCAATGACTGCCAGGAGCATAAATCAATATATGGAGGAGGAAACTTCTACCAGAGGTACTGGCCCTATCTGAACTGGTAACCACAGCTGGAATGCCTCAGCCCAAAACATTAATGTACAGTGATTCAAAGAAATCTGGGCCTTGCTTCTTGGCAATTTATGGTAGAAAACAGTGACTGTTCTAAGAATGCTAGACCTTCATTTCCCTTTCCTCTAGTCCCTCCTTTCTATATGATGTACGTTTCCTCTTATTCTATTTTTGTAATGCCTACACTTACGGTATAATGTCCACATAATTTTCTCTGGTTTTGCAGTTTTGAAGAAATTATAAGATTGCCTGAATTTGTAATTACTCTGAGAACCCATGAAACACTCAGCATTTTGGAAAGTAAACAAGCTGAAAATTATTTGCTTTTGTAAAGCTTTTCATAATCTGCCATTCTAGAAGAACAGATCACAAAACTCAGCACGCATACAGCACACATTTCTAGAATACTTTTGATTTCAATGCTGACCTTGAAACTCTGAGTAAAAAAAGAGATGGTGTCCAGGATTGTCAGGCACACTTCAGTGGCAATGTTGCCCTCCAGTAACGCCTGGTGCACAATATCTGCTTCTGAGGTGCCTGCATCTGCGGACAGAAAGCAAATCAGGAGGAAACAGCACAAAACACTGCAGCTCCCGTGAGATCTCAATGCTGATATAGATGTGGCTCTCCCCTTGCATTTTGGGTTTGGGAGATGAGGTAAGAATAGCAAGATGCTGAATTTGCCATCTCCAATCAGAGGACCTGCCTCAGCCTGATGCCAACTGAGAAAACCAATGTCAGTATTTACCCGCAATCCCACCGTCTTCGAAGCCAGGCAGAGAACCAAGTACCTGGGTTGCATCCCCAGAGGGGGAATGGCAAGGCACTGCAATGGGGCAAAACTCAGCCATGTGGAGAGGCTTAGAGTAGATCCCAGCACAGTTCTCGGAGCAGGGCAGCTCTCCTGTCTGCCCTCCTCACAACCCAAACCAAGGCATCGCCTGCACACACACTCAGCCAAGCAGTTGAGCCAAGACAGGTGAGAGAAAGAAGCCAGGCAAGTCCTAAATCCCAGGGGTGATTTTTAAGGGACTGGCTTAAATGTCATCCTCACCAATCTAGGAATGTTGCAGGGAGGAGCAGTGAACACTGTAATTCTTCAGAGTCTGAATATCCTGAGGCAACAAGCGGAAAATGGCTACATGCAGTTTTCAGCAGACTAATACTCCACTGTCCCATCTCACTCTGCTGTACATACTGTGGTTGAGTGTGAAGGAGGTCTCCAAGCTGCCCAGATGCTGGAGCCGCACCTGCATCCCCCCAGCTCTGCTGCGGAGCGCTGGCATCGTCTGGGATTTCCTGTCGGCTCCCGTGTGCTTGGACAGCCAGGCATCGCTCACCCTGCAAGGGGAAGGGAAGGCTGCGGGTTTGGACAAACAGCGGCGGCCACACCGCTGCAGGATTACATGAGGCACCAGGACTGAGACTTGGCCCCACTCCAGTGCACTAATTTGGTTTATCCTGGACAATCCCAGTGGACTGATCAGGCTTCCCTGGTCTCGTCTGTGCCAGAGAGCCCTAGAGCTAATGAAACAGCAGCGCTGCTGCTCAGGGAGCAGAACTGCAACTCGTGTCTCACCTGCTGCCGACCGTGGGGGACACTGCCAAGCTGCGTGGGCAGCCAGGAGCGCTCGGGCCTGGGGATCTCATGCAGGAGCTGAAGGAGAGGGAAGGGGCAAGGTGCTAAGATGAGGGGACTCTGCTTGCGGCACAATGCTGAGCAGAGTCCCAGCCCCGCAGGTTTCCTGCCTGCTTGGGTTTGCCCGGCGTGGGTGTGCATGCTCCCTTCCTGCCTCAGCTGTGGCAGGGAGCGCGGGGACGGGCCCCCAACCCGGCCCCGGACGGAAGAGTACAGTACCTGGCAATATTTCTCTTCCCCACGTATCTGAAGTGAAACAAACACACCCTAGAAAGAAAATATGTATCTGTTACAGATCCTGCAGATCAGTAACTCCTCAGTAACACACTCCTCTCTGCGTGAGGATTTGGGTATGTATGTACAAGTCACTTCACCTCATACCCTCAGTTTCCAAACCTTACAGCACACCCCTGTCTCCTCACCCATCTGTTCCACCAAACCCGCTGAAAAGTGGTCGTTGCGCCGATTACAGCAGGAGGCTGTGCCGTGAGCCCTGCTCACCTGTGGGTGGTAGGACACCCTCTGCACAGCCAAGACTGAGCACACGGCACTGCCACTTCACCGTGCAAGAAGAACATTTCATTACAACCTGTCTGAACACCTCGGGTGCTGCACAGTTCACTTCATGAGGTACACCGCACTCATTTTTCTTCTTGGCCAATGCTGCCCGCACAAAGGTAGTGTTTGAACTGCAGCATCATGATACTCACTCCAGAAGCATAAGGACATTGATCAGCTCCTGGGGGGAGAATTTGTTCCAATAGGCTAAAAGAGTATCTGAAAGAAAAAAAAAAAAAAAGAGTGCATTGAGATTTTTAAAAAAAATAAAGATGGACCTTACAGACCAAACCTGCCAGTGACGGTCTACTGTCTTTCTGGCTGCTCTCCAAGAGCCACCAACCTTCTGAGATCATCTTCACGACGTAGAGGTAGCACATCAGGAGTGTCCGGATCTCAAACTGGTCCAGCCGGCTGCAGTGTGACATGCTGCTCCTCGTGGAGCTTCTGCGGATCTAAGGGGACACAGATGTGCTGCAGAGGCCAGTGGCCCTGAGTGCCTGGGCTGTGCCCAAGCAAAGCACAGGGCCAGAAGCCATGCAGTGTGGGCATAGCAAACCTGGCACGCACCAAATGTACCAGCATTCCTCCTGTCCCCCTACATGTGCACGCCCACAGCACTATGCTTTGGAGACATCTCATCTTTTGGGGTTGCTGCCCATCCAGTGATGGGCAGTCTGGAAATCCTGGACACATGGTCAAACACTACTCTGCCCAGAAAAAAAATGTCTGGGCAGAGAATGACGGCTTATCCAGCAAACTGCACAGCAGCCCTGCTTTCACTTCCCCTGCTCTCTGCAGCATCTAAGCTCCCAGACATTTTTGAAGTCAGTTACTGTCAAACAAAATAGTTCACTATGTATCACAGTTTAAAGCAAGAATCTAACTTTCTGTTAAAGATGTACACTTCAAAACAAAGTGCCTGTTATTAAAAGATGAGGGAATTTCAGCTTAAGAAAAGAATTCCCCCCTCCCCCCAGTTTCTGGAAGTGTCTCTAGTTTTTCCTCCTTCTTAGTAACTTAGGGAAATATAAGTCCTGCTGGTGAGTCAATCTATGTAGGAGAGGCTTGGGCATTCTGTAGTGGGAAACATGACTTCTAAAGCTTTACCAATCTTTTTTGCATTCTCTGTGCTCATCCTAGCCCTATCCTCTGACAAATGGACACAATTAAGTTTGCAGAAGTACATTTCTCTTAAAGCTGTGCCTCTCATGTTTGGAGAGGGATCCACAGATCTTATTTGTTGTTTATTCTGGGACAAACTGCAGATGTGAGTCATAAAACAGAATTAAACATTCAGTTTAGAGTTGGTGACAGAGTGCTACAACCAGAACTTTGCTGTTGAACAAGACAAACTATCAAGTCAGCACACAAGTCACTCCAGGGGAACAGGAGATAAGCAACATATCTACCTCTGTAGAGCAGAATCAAAGCTGTGCTCCTCCATGTGGCATTACTTTTGCATGGTTCTGTGGATATTGCATTCCCTAACAGAAAAGCTGTTTTCAGTGATGCTGAAAACTGTACCTTAAAGGACACAGAAGATGATGTCTAGCTGTGGGGAGGAGCTGAGCTGCAAGCAATAATGCTTTCTGCAAATCCTGGCAGCAGGGTTGAAGAATATGCTCAGAGCTTTGCTGAAGATGAATAGCTGATAGTCAAGTGTTTGGCTATACTTGGTCTTGTAGCTTTGTGCAGGAGAGCCTGAAAGGCCCCACCTCTCCTAAGCATGTCAGGACAGAGTCAGCAGGAATCCAGATCATCGTTGCCTTGCTTGTTGAAAGGGCCAAAGTTTTTAAAGCTGCATCAGTGATTCACGCCAACCCAAGACATCTGGAAAGTGCCTTGAGGAAAAGCAGGGGCTGGTTTGCACAAATACCCGATTTCTATGCGTGCAATCTGCCAACAAGGAGAGTACACCCTGTCTGAATAGTGGGGTCAAAGCAATTTGTTGTGTGACCGCAGTCACCTTCTGCAAGTTTTTTGGACTGTGGTTGCTATCCTGTGCTGATTTCCCTATGAACACCTCATCTTCTCATGTCAGCAATCACTGGCAATCTCTCATGGTGCGTTGTCTCCCAGCTGTATGTGGAAACCATTTCCCAGCACTGTGCACTGGTCACTGGCCAGGCTCAGATCCATCCACGCACGGGGAGCACATCTAAGTGTGGATAAATGCACAATGGGAGCAGAGAGCTTCCCCGTGGATTTTGTCTTTCATCTTTGATAAGTAGTTTGTCAACAGTTATATTTTTAGCTCAGAGATGTTTGAAGAGGGAAAGCATACCAGACCCATGAGTCTGGCCTCCTCTGTTAAACATCAATGTGTTTGTTTCCAGACAGAGATACTTATAAGCTGGCTTTTGAGAGCGTTACCAGGTGGAACTCCTTTTCCCTCCCTCTTATTTAACATAGCCCACAGACTGGTGTAGTGAGCATTGTTCTTCCTAACCCCAGATACGTTACATTTTCACTCTGATCTGGGGAACTGGTTGTCCCCTCTGAGTTCAGGGATCCCTTCGAGTCCTCTCGTTTTATTGCATGACCATTTGGAAGTGCTGCTCCACAGGCTGAAAAGAAATAAACCCCACAATTAATCCTTTGCACCAGTACTCCTCAGCACATCCCAGACAGTGAGTGCAGGATGTGATTTGGATGCACAGAAGAGATGGGGCTTGCCAAAGCTCCATGTCAAAAGATGATTAATCTGAAAAGGACAGTTGGGGTGATACCACGTCCAAGGAAAAGCATACAAACTCTGAGAGGTCTTTTGACAGATGAGTGTTTCAGTTTTGGGTAATGGGTTTTGAAAGCTGGTGATAGCTAGATTCAAAACAAACAGGAAAGTAAAATTTAGAAAAATTAATTTACCTGGATCTTTGTCTGCAATCAGGCTGGATCTATTTGAGGGTGATGCAAAACTGCATATGAATTCATCCCTGGATGCCTGTAAAGCAATATAAGTTTTTTGTCAATGGAAAGGAAGACCTATTCTTTTATACAAGAGAGTAATGAAACAAAAGAAGACAAATCAGAGCTTTTAAAACACAGATGAAAAAAAAAAAGAATCATGCATTTCCTTATTTCCATAACAAGGAGACAAATGACTCAAGGAGGAGTATAAAGAATAGCAGAACATATTAAAGTAAACTATAGCAGTTTTTCCATTTTGTTTTTCATCATTTGAGTTGAAATTTTGAGATGTTTTTCTCAAATGTCTTCTTTTTGTTCTTATTTTGCCCCAAAAAAGGAGGAAAGTCCAGTCTGCGAGGCTAAGCCTGCCTGGGAATCACACGTAACACTCCGTCAGCTGGGCAGTTCCCCAGGACAGCTGCTGCAGTCTCAGGCTAAGTCCTGTTGCAACTCATCACACTTGGAGGGACTTACCTCACCTAACAGCACGTTAAATGATAGCAAGCAAAAGGCAGAGACACTGTACCCAGTGCTACAGACAGAACAAAGTCACAGGAAAAGCCAAATTAAAAGAAACATGCAAATTACGGGTCTGTGGGTAGAAGAAATCACACTTCATTCTAAAGCTGAGCCTGGCTGCAGGCAGTGAAAGCCACGCAGGGGGTGTGCAGGGAGAAGAGGGCTGAGGAGAAGGGCAAAGAGGCACTGCTGGGCTTTACTCACAGGGCTGGAGGCGGCTGCGCAGGAGTAGAGTGCCTCGCGGCTGGCCACTCGCTGGAGGTTCTCCAGGAGCAGCCCAAGCAGCGGCAGGTAGAGCTGGGCTATTTTTGCTTGTTGGTTCTGAAAAAAGACAGGACAAGATGTAGGTAAGAGCCCAGGCTTTCAATGGAGACAAAAAGGAAAACTCTTGAGCCAAAGCACACATACTACATGTGGTGTCTGAAGACATGGATTGTTTTGGCTTCTCATCTCCACTTCCAGAGCTGCCAGGCATTACCCTTCTATCAGCAAGCTTGGGGTACTCAGGGGTTTTGAGGGCTGAATAACATTCCCAGTCACAAAGGATGCGTGGCAAACTAAATCCTGGATTTCCTAACTCTTTAACTGGAACTTAACTCACATAGCTTCACAGTAACACCCAGAAGCAATGAAACAAAACCATTTGCTCCTCACACGGTGCTGGCTATTGCTTGCAGTCAGGAATTCTCCACAACAAATGCTTCTGGTTAAGACCGCTGGTAGGAACAGTAATTTGGATTAAGTTATATGGATCAAAAATGATCTGGTTGATGCTTTCTAAATGCAGAGGTCTTTTATATCCAATTATTTTTTGTTAAAAATTTATTTTCTGGACTTGACAGAAAGGGTAGAAAACAGAAGAAATTTTAGGCTTGCAAATTGAATGGCATATTTTAACAATTACAAGAATCCAGTTTATTCTTCTGATTCAGTGTGACAAAAGATAAAAGAAATCTTGAAAACACCCCTGTGTTGAGAAAGCCCTCTCTCAGCCAGTGATGGAGCCAGGGTTTCCTTGGCTGCAGCAACAGACCCTGCCACGCTCAGCCTGTTCTGTTCATGACGTGATTTTTTTGCTTTGGTGTCTTGGGACACCAGCTGAGCAGCCTGCCCTGACTCCAGGCAGTTTCCTGGTCACGCAGCCTGGAGCACAATGCATGTACAAAAATCCAGTAGGACAATTTTAAGACAGGCAGTGTTTTTGAGGAGCTGGGAGAGCGCTGCACAGAGGGGTCAGTTCCTGAATTAGTGTGAGAGTTTTTCAGGCACCCAGAAGAGCTGAAACAGGCTACCTCTGACCCAGTCTTGGCAGAGAACTGTCAAATCTCTCCTGAAATATTAAGTCTTGCCAAGTACCATGGGCTGCAATTTGTCTCCAGGCTGTGCAAGTCACCACGAATCCTCGCTGCAGAGAAAAGCAAGCCCACCTCCCACTCAGCCCTTCCAAACGGGAGGGAGAGGGAGAGGGAGAGGGAGAGGGAGAGGGAGAGGGAGAGGGAGTGGGAGAGGGAGAGGGAGAGGGAGAGGACTCTGGGTCCATGCAGAGTAGGGGCTCTGGGCACATTCAT
>WTSP01018783.1:44849-60382 GCA_025331215.1 Actenoides lindsayi | reverse complement strand
CCTCCTGCTTCTTCCATGGGAACAGGCTCCAGCATGACTTCCCCCAGCCACCCACAGCCAGATGCCAAAGATGCTACGGAAGCTGATGTGCTTGCTGTGTCAGAGCCACCCACACCTTCTCCAAGTCTCAGAGATTGCACATGAAGACACAAGAGGAATTCCACAGACAACATTTACAAATGAGAAAGCCTTTATCAAAAAGAAATACTGTCTCCTTTTGTTGTTACTTCAGAGGTCTGTAGTGCTGTGGAAAAAACACAAACTTCAGAAAGAAGCACCAACATCTCTTCAAACTGGACTATAAATAGGAGAACATACACTTTGGAAAAAGCAAGGACTGGAAGCAGAGATTGCACCTGTGCTAATTACCAGAAGTCTGGCAGAGGAAGACCTACATCATACTAGCTGCAGCCATCAATAAACTCACTTTGTCCAGTAATTTCATCTTCTGGGAATTATGTTTTGTTTTCCAGAATATGATAAAGCTCACCACGTGGTTCATATAAATAATTACACTGTTTTGCACCCTCCTTTTCAGTTGCTGTTGTCTTTGCACCTAGTCTTACTTGATCAGGTCTCAAAAGTTTCTGAAGCTACAAAATTTATAAGGCCTGGCAATGTAAAACACACATACCTAGTTTTCCCAACTTACTCCTTTATTTAGTAAGGGAGCTCTTGAGCTTTAGGGGGCTGGGTCGTAGGGAGGGAAAAAAAAAAATTTTTTTTTGAAGATCACATGCATCCACAGCTCTATAAACATGGATCAGTAAACAAATGCATGCACAACATCACAATGTTGGGTCATATCTGCAGTCAGTTATTGTGTTGAAGATCCTAAACTCCCAGCTCGTGTGCTAAGCCCGAAAGTCAATCTCATATTTAAGCATCTAATAAGCAACCCTGTCCCAAACAAAACATTGATTTGGCCAACTTGAGTGTACATCTAATTATAACACTTCAAAGGCTCAGATGAACCAAGAGCTTCATTTAAGTAAATACAGGAAACAACACAATGTGATTTAGTTAAAATTTGTCATGTTTGTTCAGATTTTACTTCTATACATATTTGAAGAATTGTTTAGCATAGATGTTTCACAACATAGATGTCTGTCAATAATAGGAAATGGGTGCAGCAGGAAGTATTCCACACCACCACTCTTCTGCAATATATATTTATATAGAGAGACAGTCAAACACCATCTCCCACCCCCATCTGTCTGTATATTCACCTATCTTGTGGTCAATTGTCCAAGAAGAAAAACTGTAATGAAGAAAAGGAAGGATTAACTACAGAAGAAAGCCTACTGTTAAAATTATCAAAGATAGGAAAATGTGATGTTGCACAAAACATGTGCTTTTCATACACTGCTCAAAATAATAACTTCTCCACGGGTAGTTTGGGTAAATACACAGAAGGTTGAAGGGAACACGAAGTATAGCACTGTTTCCCTTCCCACAAACAGTTAAGTCTAGCAAGCAGAAATATCTTTGTTTCATAATATACCACAACTGATGATCTGAAGACACCAAATCAAACAATATAAAATTGCTTCATAGATACACAACACTGTGATAGTTTATTTTTCTCCACCATTTAACAGCTCCAAATTTTTATAAGGCAGATCTACTACAGAACACGGTGTGGGGGGGGGGGGGGAAACACAGACAAATCCCTCTTGTTCCATAAACCATTAAAGTCTTAGCATAAGTTTACCTGGGGTTCAGTGTTCACAGCCAGAAGAAAAATTAGGATGTTGATAGAGTTGTGGCTTTTTTACTTCTTGAAGGAATAGGAAAAAGTTGGAAGGCATAAAGGAGAATTAGCTGTGTTCAGTTTGTGAATTGAAAAAAATTAAGTGAAAAAAAAAAAACAACCTAGTTTAAATTTCTGTGTTTGCTAATCATAGTCAGATCTCTGAATTTTTTTATTTTTATTATTATTACATGAAAAATTTTTAGCATTTATTTCACACCCCCTCTTCCAAGCTTACTTGAGAATCACACGTAAGGATCAGAGATGCTTGAGGTTCTGTAGTAATCGCAAAAATGGGTGGTTTAAATTACACAGATATGTACAAGTCAGTGAAGTATAGTCTTCACTTATACATTAACTGTGACAGTAATAGGAAACAAATTTTACAATAACTACACAAAATGGGAGAAAAGAAAATGTTATCTATTGACCTGCCTATATCCTGAAGGTAGCAGCAACTAAGCAGACAGATTTCCCTCAGGGGCCGAGTGGTGATGAAGGCTAGCTATTCAGCAAAGTCTCCATTTTCTGAGAAAAATTAAGTTTCTTCTGATGTAACTATGGTAGCATATATAAGTATGGTGTACTGGTAGTGCTTAACTTGTATGATCAGAAAGACAGGAAGGTAAGAGTTCACAATGGAAAGACGTTTTGCTGTGAAACCGTACCCAACTGTACCAACACCAAAGCTTCATCTTATTTTTTCTGCTTTATACCTATAATTAGACAGATAGGTATCAGTTCATACAGTCCCTCCTGTTTGAGACCATGAATGACTTGGAGCACCTTAAAGTTTCAGAATTGATAAGCAAGGCCAAACTGATCAAGAGGTACAACAACACTTGTTCAAGAAGGCCACAATATCTGATTAAAAAAGAAAGTTAAAAAATAATCAGCTCTTCCATTTTGAAATTGAGGGTTCTCTACTTGCAGATAAATGGTCCTTCTCCTCACTGATCAAACAGCAGACAAAGTATTTACTAGCAGCCTCTGATTTATTTATAGCTGTCAGACCTCCACTGTTACAAGCTGTAGCTGACACTTGCTAAAAGCCAGTGGAGTACCAAGTGGATAATGCTGTGTAATCAATCAATATGCAAAAAAGATATTGGAGAAACTAGGGCAAATCAAAGACTATAATTCTATCAGATGTATACTGTAACTACAGTGAACTGTATCTATGTAGTGGGTTGACCTCAACTGGTTGTGAAGTGCCCATCAAGCTGCTCTATCACACCCAACTTCTCTAGCCTCTCCCCCTGAATGGCACAGGGAAACAGGGAATGGGGTTTGTAGTCAGTTCATCATACTTGTTTTTGCCACTCCTTCCTTCTCACACTTCTTCGCCCTGCTCTAGCATGGGGCCCCACCCATGGGACACAGTCCTCCACAAACTCCTCTAACATGAGTCATTCCCACAGGCCGCAGTTCTTCACAGACTGCTGCAGCACGGGTCCCTTCCATGGGCTGCAATCCTTCAGGTCTCCCATAAGGTAACAAGCCCTGCCAGCAAACCTGCTCCAGTGTGGACAATTCCCTCCACACGGCCTGCCAGAAGTCTGCTCACAGCACAGACTCTCCTTCAGGCATCCACCTCCTCTGGTGTGGGGTCCTTCACTTGCTTCAGGCGGGTATCTGCTCTACCATTAACCTCCACTGGATGCAGGGCAACAGCCTCCCTCCCTCATCATGATCTTTACACAGGCTGCAAGAGAATCTCTGCTCCAGCATCTGGAGCACCGCCTCCCTTTCCTTCTTCACCGACTGGCCTTGGAGTCTGCAGAGGTGTTTCACACGCTCTCACTCCTCTCTCCTGGCTGCTTTTATGCTTCTTTAAATATGTTATCACAAAGGTGCTACCAATATCACTGACTCACTCAGCTTTGGCCAGTAACAGGTCCATCTTGAGACTGGCTGGCATTGGCTCCATTGGACATGGGGGCAGCTGCCGGCATACTTTCACAGAAGCCACCCCAGCAGCCTCACCCCCCAAACCGTGCCATGTAAACCCAGTACATCTAAAAGCAGTGAGACATTTCTCAAATAGAATAAAAATCACTGGAACCAGAAAAGCAAAGCATTAGTTTGGAAGACCAGGACCAGCAGAAGAAAGCAAAATCAACAGTAAGCTTAGATACACAGTAAATATTAATCCAGAAGAGACAGTCCTACACTCTGGGGAAGTGAACAAGTGGTAGGAAATAAAACGGATTTTGGAACCATTTCACTAGTTTACTGTGAAGCTGCAGTCCACATCTCCCTGCTCCCGATATGAAAACAATGCTGAACTGAATCCATGGCTGTACGTCCCAACGCAGGCAGGGAATGCCAAAAAACACACTGTATTTGCTCGCATACAGCATTCACAGCAAAAGAAATAAAAGGCATCATTCATGAAACAACAATGAGTGAATGGTGACAACAGGAGGAGGAACATGTTAGTAAATACAGTACATAATAATCAATTGTTAAATGCAAAAATATGAAAAAATACTTGCTACATTTTTTTGAGAAAAGAAAGGGAACAGTTTTGCTTTTACCGACTCAACAGTTCCTAGAACATAATCAAGAGCAGTAGTACTCTACTCCTAGCTTGCTGAAATACAAAACTCAAAGCTGGCAACAAAACTCAAAGCTTCTCTTGGGGTTCACTACTTTCCAAGTTCTCAATGAATATATAAATTAGAAGAAAAAACCAAAACCACAAACAATCAAAACCACCCACCCAACTCCAAGGGCCATGGCAGCAAGGTAATTTCAAGTACTCTTAGAAGAGCAATATCAGGTGTGAATTCTGAAGACATTTGCTTAAACGATCTGTTTATTGTATTCTGTGAAGTAAATTCTACACAGATTTCAATTTATTATTTCTATTTTGTTTTCTTTTAAAATATTCAGAAGTCTTTTACATTAAGATCTCATGTTCTTCACCAAACTATTTCATAATACCTGTGTACTTAGTTGTAATGGTGTTGGTGGTATCAATAACACTTTTTTTTGTTCAACTACAGCATTCTCCTGCTTCATCCAATCTCAGACTACCTAACCAGATATTTGCTGTAACGGTTATTTTCCATCTTTGAAATTTATCTAAACTGCCTATGCTAAAGCAAATCTGAAGAGTTATTATGACAAGCAAAACCTTCTCTAAATGTATCAAAAAAATCCTTGGAGCATTTATTTTTATTAATTTTTGTAACTGTAAAAAAGCAATACAACAGAGCAGTCAATACTTGGCCTTATCATGCCAAAAATTTAACATTCACAAAGCCAGATTGATTTACTGAAAATAAAACAACAGAAGTATTATTTGTAAACTGAGAAAAGAAGCAAAACACCTCTTAGCAAATACCTACATAATAAAATATTCTACTCCAAGTACAGCCTTTAACTGAAATGCAGTAATATTCAATATTCTTACAATCCTCAACCTAGGTTTAAGATTATGTCCACAATAAAAAATAAATATCATGTTCAGATAACCAAATGATTTGCATTTTTAAAATATATCGACTTTTCATATAAACACTACCTAATAAGTACACAGTAATCCACACCTTGTCATTACACAACTGCAGCCCAGATAATTGCACCTTAGTTCTCACACATTTCCTTTTGCTCATTTTCTGGGGCAGCCCTAGAAACTCACTTCCGTTTGGACAGCCAATCTATCCAAGTTTGGATACTGTAACATTTCATCTGAAGAATGGTTTATAATTGCATACCATTAACAACGCTGTTGAGATTAGCATTAGAGTTGAGCTTCATTTGGACTAGATGATCTTTCGAGGTCCCTTCCAACCCCTATATATTCTGTGATTCTGTGATTCATTTCTGATGTTTGACTTGATTGCATATTCTTTGCATATGCATTTGTAGTGTTACTAAGAAAACATTAAGAGGAATAAACTGATTTTTAAAAGTTCTCTGCTTGTGTCTCACCCATTCATTTCTTCTCCCCATATCAAAAAAATAAACCATATAAATTCAAGGATATTGATTATCACAAACTGAAGTTTGAAGGAAACTGCAGAAGTCCCTCAAACCTCGAGAGAATATTCAAAAAAACTGAGGATTTTTTTAAAAGTCATCAAATTGATATTTCAGTATTTCCACACTGATGTTTTCAAATGGCTAGAATTCCTTTAAACCTTGGATCTGAAATGTTTGGTGTTTTGTGTTTCTCACTTTTCAGCTAATACACAGCCAGGAATATGTAATATATATCCTAATAGGATACCGAAGAGAACTCCCATTTTCCACTAGCCACCATATCCCCTTTTTAAGAAGAAAAAAACCCAAACCAACAAACAAAAACCCACGACAAAACCAAACTAAAGCCAAGGCCACAAACATGCAGTAGATATAAACACAGCTACAATACATCTAGTAATCACAGATATCTGGTACAGCTAGCTGTACCAAACTACTTCAGAATTGTTTTGCTTTCAGAATCCACTAATTTCACATTACTGTGAAAAAGATCCATGGAAACAAGCAGGACAAGTTCCTGACTTTCTAGGAAGAAAACAATAAAAATACACAGAGCAACCAGACTAAGAGATGGTAAGCCTCTGGATGGGGTATAAAACCATATTAACCTGCTTATGCTTTGGGTTTAGTGCTTTGAGGGATTATATCTGTATCTACTGTATAAGTAAATGCTGTGTATCACATACTGTCAACATCTGTTCAATCAGAAAGGAAAAGCCACTGGCTTAATTCCTCCAGTTATAACAACATAGTCAAAAGAGACGAACCAGCATAGGGGAAGTGAAAAGAAGCAGCATTGCAAGTCATTTGCCCCTAGGAAGCAACAAGCCTTATGGAGCAGTAGGCACAGCTGAGGCAGTGCAGCAACAGCGCAGTTTCTTAGCTCAGCAGAGAATGCCAAAGCACGCACAAAGCCTACAGCCTTGTAAAGTACACAAAAGGCTGGAAAACACAAGCACGTGCACTTGATTCTTTCTTATTAGGTTATACGCTGTTTGCAGCAATGCCAGATAAAATATGCAGAATATTTTGTATGTTTTAAACTGGTATTTTCTAGTAAGTCTCAAAATTAGTCACTGAAACATCAATATTTCTTAGCGCTTCCACCATCTGAGCAACACCATTAATAAAATAAGAGCAGATGGAAGCTGCTGTCACACGTTGTTGGCTTTTCTTCGAAGGCAGGGTGGGGGTTGATAGGCAGTGACTCCACAGAAATTCACAGAGAAGTTCTGAAGACAAAATACTCTACTGAGCATTCTTTTTATTCATGAGAAATACTTGCCTCTAGAAATCCTTACAATACGAGGCAAAAGCAACTTAGCGCTATCTGTGCTGGTGTAATTTAATAATGAAAAAAGCTGATTCTGAACATGTGTTGCTTCTGCTTAGAGCTTTTAACAGAAAATAAAACTTTGTCATCTCAGTACTTTTCATGTCCTTAAGTATGCTTTCTAGCTGAAGAATGTTAATATACCAATAAGAGAGAAATGGTATGATGTGATGTTCACCCAGGCTTTAGATCACCAAACCAGAAAGGAGAGTAAGAAGCCAGCCCAACAAGCATTCAAAGCCTTTTTTTCAAACATCTTTGTTATCAAGGTCTTTTAAAAATATGATATTTCCTAAGAAGTAAATAAATAAAAAAATAAGAAAAAAATTGAAAAGCAGTATAAGGTGCCAAAGCTCAACAAGCCAAAACATTTAATAATGGATACTGAACTTTAAAATGGAGTTATCTTCCTGCAACTTAATTTTCCCATATATTCCCCTTTCTATACATGCACACAATGATGTATAAATACATATCGTTCACTTGGCTCTTCAATAGATATTTATAACTAAAAAAAACCTGCCTTCAGAATAACATTAGAGATGACGCAGAATGAAAGAACAGATATTTTATTTTGAAATATTGTGCAGCTGGTCAAGACGAAAGAAAAAAAGATACTCACCACTGTGTTACTTTTTTCTCCCTACTGCTTCTTCCCTGAGCTTTCAAAGCCAACATTCTGTTTAAAACAAAGGCACAAAAATTTCAGTCAACACTATCCCTACTAGATAACAACAAACGAATGTATTTCTTACATTGCATATTTAGTTTCCTTTCAGAGCTTTGGGATTGTTTGTTAAAAAGAAAAGCTGTACATACATGTGTGTTAACAGTAGCTTGAAGATTTCAGGGAACTTGACTTACAGAGAGTAAAAATTACATGTATACTTTTGGAGAAGATTATTTTGTGTGTGCTAACAGTACAAAACATTGCTTTTTATCCTATTTTTTGTTTTACAGCATTCTGCCTAAAAAGTTGTTTCATTTCTACTCCATTTTTAATTGATGTATTAAAAGGTTAAATCTCTAATAGAAGAGATTTGCACACAGTTCTAAAGGAAGAAAAAAATACAAGCTGAAATTAGCAGAACATGAAAACAGCACATTTCTGCATCTCTAGCTTTGGGAACTTTTTAGAAAGTTGCAACACATTTAATAAATCCTATCAGATCGCTGAGGCTATCTATCTTCACTGAAGTAGAACAATTATAAACAAACAAAACCATCCAGTGCATTCGACTGAACACATTCAAAATCAGCGGGTGCACCTATGGAAAGGGTAAATTTTGCCTTTGACACAAAGACAGAAGCAGAACATGTCATCATAGGGATTAAATGTCACTAAATCGTCTAACTGAGCATGAAATCACATCAAACAGTTAAGCTGAGTCAAAGTATAATCTGTTCAAATGTTTACTACCTAGAAAGAAAAAAAAAAAAGTTAAATTGGGGGAAGCACAAGTAGTTGCTTCATTCAAAGGATTTCCCTGTAAATGGAAGAGTCTTTCATTTCTTTCCTATTAAAAGCAGAATCAGCCCATTATAAATTCATCATAAATGTGTCCTCAAAAAAAAAACAACTTAAACCAGTTTTTAAATCAAAACTGCTTCAGGAGGAATGAAAGTTCCTTAGTTTAGGGTAAGAAACAAGCAACAGTACAATCATAGAACGAACTTGTGAAGAAGTCAGTCAGTATAGCCACAGCAGGATTTACCTATAACCAGTTTTCACATGTTATGTGTCCTGTTCCTCATTCAGGAGTCACTGGTGCCAGCTTCTGCATTTGTAACAAATGGACTCCAAATCACTATACTGTGTAAATCTCTTCATTTATTCTCAACAGAAGGAAAACCAGGACATGCAATTAGCAAGGGGGAAACAGTAATACTAAAGCCTCAAGTCTGCAAAGTTTCCTGCTGAAAAGAAGCTTCTATCTGCTTAGCTAGCCTCAGAAATACAGAACAGCAGCACTCAAAACAAAAAGATCAAGACAGATAGCATGGAGCAAACCAGATTCTGAAATCTGGGGTCTTAGAAGAAAGTCTGTCAAACTGCCACGGCAGCGTGCTTCTTTCCCTTCCCGCAATGCTTTTCTCCTACTGAAAAACTATTTCATCCTTACAAAAGCTATTCAGAAGCACTGTATACAAGCTCTCAAACAGTAGAAATGCCTGTTTGCAATAGCCCTGCTAGGGTAAGCAGAATTAATCCAGAGACTGCGATAGTTCAGGGCTAGATCTGACACTGGGACAGTCAGGTGACTGTGCCTCTCAAAGAAAAAGGCGTAAGGTCAAGACTTTGCAGGCAGAGCATTCAGACTAGAAAAATGATCAAAGAAATAGCTAGCCTCATAACCATCACACACAAAAAAACCAAAACAACAAAAAACCAAAAAAGGATTACTCTTGCATCATTTCCTGACACCTGTTAGACTACCTCTGTTGAAATGTCCTGAAGAATAAAATTACCAAATTATGAACCGTTTGCAGACTTCCAAACCGAGCACAAGGGATTCATCCAATCCCAGTCACCCACAGGAGATGATACAGCAAGTGAGATGTGTGTGCACAAGGGGAGGAACACACAGCACCACGGGGGTATTACAGATTATCCGGTTTTGGAGATTAAGCAGCTATACACTGAACAAAGGACAACAGCTACAGAATCAGACAAGAAAAATTAACTCACTGCAACTGATGTTACCTTCATGTCACGCAGAATTGTGACACTGGGTCAGATAACGTTAATCCTGTATCAGAAGAGAATAGCTAAGAGCATGCTGTAACTAGAACTGTAAACACTAATGAGCCTCCAATAGCAGGAACCCCTCCAGGCTTCCCCACGTTCACTTAGCCAGGTGCAGTTCCAGAAAAGCACAAAAACTGACAAAGAAAATAAACCAGGGTATTCAGAGGAGCCCAAGGTAACCATGCACCAGGACCCCCACTTTCCTAAGTGTTTTGCAGAAATTGTAACAGGTGCTTTAGACAACCAATGATAAATTACTCTCAAGGTAAATATACCTAATGAAATCTTACTTAGCCCTGCTCTAGCACATTATATCAACCACACCAGACTTAAGTCTCCACATCTGTCAGGTTCCTCTAACCAAAATGTCACAGCAGAAGAGCCCTAGCACTCAGCATAGAGTACAGGGAGAGCACACTGAGGGAACAATCACATGTGTTCAACCCGTTCTTACTCTTCCTTGGGTATAACCCAACTGCTGCTAGAAAATGCCTGCCAGATGGGACTGCTGGTCTGCACCAGTGCAGCTCTTCTGATCACCTCACCGTACCCTGCAGGTTGCTCACATCTCCACGTATTTCATTTCCAGCTTACTACTGCCTTTTGGCAAGCAAGGCCTGCAATTGACTCAATAAACATCTTTCTTACTGTAATTTTCACACAAATACATTTCACATCAAGTCCTCGTCAGTCTTTCAATTTTTTATCAGAGGACGTGGAACAAATGTTGATGAACGCAGAACACTTGTGGGGGGAAAAAGGGAGGGAGAGAGAGAGGGAGAGGGAGAGGGAATCACAACACGCATTCTTCATTTAAGGAAGAGTTGGAAACAAGTATTTTAAAAATTGTTTGCTTCAGAGACATTTCAGGCAGCTTTCAGCCAGTGACAACCATCCTCCATTTTAAATAATGAAAACAGCACAAACAGTGAATTATTTTTTAAATAATTCCAGATTATTGTAAAAGCCAGATTATCTATGCTTGCCCTTAAACATCCACTTACACTCACATCAGAAAGTAAATTTGTCTAAAAAGACTTTAGATTAGTCACGATTATCCATAGGAGAGACGCACATTAGGCAGAAATAGATACCATACTGCAGCACTCAAACCCATCTTGTAAGACAAGAATAATTTCAATGCAATAAGATTAATTTTATTGTTTTCTTTTAGAACAGGACTTGGAAGATGAGAGGCTCTGAAGCAGATCAAGGAAGTGCAACTGTTATGTACAGTCAATAACACTGTCCTCAATGGAGCAGGTTTTGCCTGCACAAGAATATCCATAACCAGGATTTTTTTTTTATTTAGTATCAGGTGAGTATATACAGCTGTGCATAATCATTTCATACACAACAATAATACAGAGTTTTTACTACCAGTGGTCAGTGGTAAGATTCCTATTTAATCAAAACATGACACACAGGTGAGAAACACACGTCTTACAGTGAGATAGATTTGAAAAAAGACTAACATATGATCTTAATTGAGAAAATAAAAGATAAACACAGCTGGCAAAATATTTCTCTCTAGATAGCGCACCTTTTGAAAACAGACATTTTGCACAGAAGTTGGAGGGTCTGCAAATCACAGGCCATTTAGTTAACCATGGATTCCCACCCTGGGGAACAGGAAGGGGCAAGAGGGGAGGACTAGGGAGACACAAAGGATTCCAAGACCACTTTTCAAAGAAGAGTGTATGCATCTTCTTCTTCTTGGGAGCAGATGCTATCACCATGTCTCATTTTTCAGTACTTCAGTATCTGAACCAAAGCCAGACATTTACAGTGATGCAAAGAAACAATCTCTGCTGCATGGATTGCCTCACTGGCAAAAAAAATTGACAAGTTTCAGGGGCGTCAGTATCTTCCCACTAGTCTTGGGTGGACAATTCTAAGATGTTAACTATGATATGTTAGCTTAAGTGGCATAAGACTGACCTACTTGAGGATTTGTTTCCTCCTAGTACCAATGTTGTCACAGCTGCTGACAACCAGAATCCTTCAGCACAGGATGATGACAGCTGATGGTACATTCTCAGTGAGCAAACAAAGATTCGCATTTGCTTCCAGCATGCCCCAAAATAACCTATATTTGGCAACACTGCTCATATACTGCAGGGGACATGCAGTGGGGAACTGTTCTGCCACGGGATACGGGTATGCTTATCAACAACACCGGAATGCAAAAGGCACTTTTTATAGGTCCCTGACTGGCTAACTTGCAGTACAACTTGGATTTTAGTATTAAAAGTCTTCTTGTTTTGCCAGAGTGTCTACAATTCAATCAGAGATTTCTCATTATCTTGAAAAGGAATGACAATACCTAGAGGCTAGCAAAAGGAAACTCTGTTCACTACTTGCAATACTGTAACAACACTCTTGAACAAGACAGTTAAAGAAACACATTCTTCCTGCACATACACAGATGTATCAGATCTGCTGAATTTTGTTGCTGATTGCTGTCCCTTGGGGAAACGGGTCAAAGAAGGGTCTCCAAGGCATAAACAACAAAGATTGCAAATTTGACTTAAATTCTTTTTTTTTAAGAAACTATTTCCAGATTATTTCTCTCACCTGTGCAGATATCGCTGCAAAAACTCTCGCCATGTAACTGTTCTGAGGCAAAGTGCAGTTTTGCAACAAAGCAAACATGTCCAGATTTAGAAAAACTGCCTGGGGCTCAAAATCCCCCTTGAGAGTAGTGCCATTTCTGCAACTAGCAGAAATTACCAGTATGGCCAAACTGATCTCACCAGTGAGCAACTGTTATAATGAACATGCATCAGAGGGGAGGAGTTTCCCAACTCTCAGAAGCACAAGGAACCACTTATGAATCAAGATACCTGTTTCTCAAAACATAAGCCTCAGCACGCATGCTCGGAAAAGTTCTGTAATAAAACCAAAATATAATATTGTTATTAAGTATAAAGATTTGTATCTACACCACCATCAGAAGGCCCAGCTGTTGCAGGAAAATATACATCTTAATTACCTTTAAGCCAAATATTCCCTCTGAAACCAGCAAGATACAGCACTATTATCTAGTATTTGCCCCAAGTAATTAGAAATGCAGAATGATGGACCTTGGAAGGGACTTTTCATGGTCATGTGGTCCAACCCACCAACACTACCACATTAGGGCCAACTTCAACACAGGATCCTATGAAGTCAAAAGCTAGTTTGGAGTGAAGGTCACTGCCGATATATATGAAAGGAAGCAGGTCAGTTGGCTTATTTGGAAACATTTCCAGGGGAGAAAGTTGAGATTTAGTGATTTTCGTGAACCGTGGAGATACACATTTCTGTGCCTCCACTTCAGTATAATTATCTAGTCAACCTAGTTGCTGTTTGAGATACTTCTTCCAAGTCATACTAAAGCAGTTGAGTTACCACACACTGATTCAACCACTGAGGAACTCATAATGCCCAGTGCTTCATCTCACATTAATTACAGTATCCTTTCCACCGTGAAAACAGAAGTATCATGAAAATCCCTTTATGGAACGAAGATGGCTTTTATCTAAGGACAAAAATGAAATTAGGGAAATCATTATTCATTTAGAAAGTATTTCACCTTTACAGGAGGTAACAAATACATTCACCAAAGTAGACTCAGTGCTCACAGACTTGCAAACTGATAATTTTATAAATCAAGGTTGTTTTGCAAAACAGTAAATGTGAGGAGGATTAAATTGTTACTATATATTGTTGCTAATAATTCTACTTAGGGTTTTACTGATGTTTACTGGCTCTGTTACTGTGATGCCATCACATTAGCTCAAATAGCCGGAGACTAAGCCAGGAACAAAACCATAGAAAATACGAGTCATGACACAAACATTATATTGCAAACTTAAGGCTAAAATTTAATTATTATAGCAAAGCTTTACAACCAAGTATTTGAAATATTAATATAGCTGGCATATTTAAACACTATATTCACTTAATAATACAGGCCTTTTATTTTCCTTACACAAAATGAACATGCTAAGCGATCTATTTTCATAGTGATTTGTTTCTTGTCTCTGAAGTACACAATATAGCAGTATCTGAAATTCAAAAATCAAGACACAAACAGTGCACAGCAGAAAACTACCTTAGGTTTTTGATCAAGAAAACATGCTTCCTGGACCACTTAGCTTAACCTCACAGTCTAGGCTTCAGGACCCCAAAACCAGCATATACCAGACCAGAAACTCTGCATCTCAGGCACTGTCACAATTATTTACCAAGTTACTTTTCTGTAAGTGACATTTGTGCTAGCTCACCAACTAGAAGTGAGTAGCTGTGCCAAGCTACACAACGAGGTCTAGTTAAGCCTGAGGAAGCTCTGTTGTTAGTGGTGACATAAAGAATCCAAGCAGGCTCAAACTAAGAATTAAAAAGAAAACAAACAAACAAAAAAAATGTTGTAACAACTCTCACCCAAGCTCCAGCCATTTCAAAGATTTCCACTGCTGCTACAGAATTGACAACATCTTTAGAGAGGACTGGACATCCCCACATCACATCAGGAGGCAAATTAGCACCACAAACAATGTGACATGAGCCCTTGGGATAACAAGGGAGGCTTCAAATCCATGAGAAAACTATTTAGATTTGGTGCCCTCACCCTTTGCTCCTATGTGACCCTCTTCCTTTTCACAGCTTTTTTCCTCTACAATTCCTAAGGGTTTCCCATCAGCACATGGATCTGAGACAGCGACATCTCCAAATGGTCAGAGCTTTTTCAGGACTTTTATTCTTAGCCACAGCAAATGTGCTCAGACCTCAGCCTTCTTTCATAGCAGCACAAGAGAGACTGATGATGAGAAAGGAGAGGAATGTGGAAAATTTTGGAAGCAAATAACGAAGAGAGTAAAAATACTTAAGAGATGGAATATACCAATTTAATCAGTAGTAAGATTTCCAATTAAAAACATGAAATGGAGCCATAGACACACACTAAACTACATCAGAATGTACACCTCTTCTAGAAAGGACACATTTGATCTAAATTAAATTAGTAGTTAACTTGCATGGCACTATTATCATGACCCTTATCTCTTTTTCCCTTCTGCCACTCATCCCATAAGCCCTTTTCCCTCTTCTGCTGCATCACAGCCCGAGTCTTTTCTTAGAAACTGAAATACACTAGGGAGGAGCATATCTAATTTTATTTACGCAGTATTTAATCAACAGCATGTCTTATAGGAACCATGGGCACATATAAAATGCTGGTGGGACCCAGCACCCACAGTTCTGTAAGCAAGGAGTGATCAGCTAAATATTAAGTAGACGCTGACTCACTAATACAGGTGATGACTTTTAATGACATAGTCTGAGGGGGATCAAAGTGATCTGGATACTAACGTGAGTATGGACTTGGTACAAAATTGGGTCCTAGAGCTGTTTCAGATTAAAATACAGAAGGATGCAGCAGAAACCTAGGCATAGAGAGAATTCAGGCTGTGAATTTTACAGAATCTGTTAATGTTTGTGCACTTTAAAAGCATGAGTTTGTCTTGTGCCAGTGGTCTTTTATGGTTAGTCCAGGAGATTCTGCAACAGTTTGAACTGCTAAGCTGATGAGACTTTATATCTGAATTTATCAAATTATGCATAAAATACTAAATCGTTAAAACCAATAAGCACCTAGTAGTTGTCTGAAATAGGTGAGAAAACAGTTGTTAGGAACTGGATGAATCTTTTATATTTCCCAT
>WTSP01018783.1:5538-23314 GCA_025331215.1 Actenoides lindsayi | reverse complement strand
CTGGGCTTCTGCCTTTCTAATTTGTTCTCTGCATGACCTAACAAAATCCCTGTACTCATCCTGAGATGCCTGCCCCTTCTTCCAAAGGAGGGAAACTCTCCTTTTTTTCCTGGGTCCCAGCAACAGCTCCCTGTCCAGCCAGGCCAATCCCTTCCCTGGCATTTCATCTTATAGTGCACGGGGACAGCTGCTTCTGTGCTTTTATAATTTCCTTCGTGAATATTGTCCAGCCTTCCTGGACTCCTTTGCCCTTCAGGACTGTCTCCCAAGGCTGAAGTCTGCCCTCTGCAAGTCCATGGTGGATGTTTTGCTAACCCAGCTCCTTACTTCATTAAATATCAAGAACTTGAGATCGTTTCATGGTCGCAGCTGCCACATATCCCACCAGTCCTTCCCTGTTTGTGAACAGCAGGTCTAATAAGACACCTTCCCTGGTGGGCTCACTTACCAGCTGTGTCAGGAAGTTCTCTTCCATACACTCAATGAACCTCCTAGCCTGCCTCCTCTCTGCTATGTGATATTTCCAGCAGATGTCCAGTAGGTTGAAGTCCTGCACCAGAACAAGGACTAGAGATTGTGACCCCTCTGCCAGCTGCTGGTAAAATGCTTCATCTGCCTCCTCATCCTGGTTGGGTGGTCTATAACAGACACCCAACAGGACAGCCAAGTATCAGGACTGACACAAGAAAATGTATGATCTTAGCAGAAAGAGTAATTTCTATTTTGTATCTTAAAATTAAGGGATCTTACAATATCCATTTTCCCCTCTTATTTCAAGACATATAGATATAAATACATACACATAAACCTAAAAAGCGGTGTCCAACTTGTATTCTAATACCACAGCAGAATAAATTGTCTACAGTTATCCTCCATGAACCTTTTCCTCTCAGCATTTTTAAGACATGACAGATGCAATAAGATTAGACTCCAGTCCCTCAAAAGTCTTTTGACTCTTCCTCAAAAGAGAAAAGACTACAGCATTCAAAAAAAAAAAAAATCTACTTCAGGTTTTACGTGGGAAAAATCCAGAAGATAGATAACTTTTCTTTTTTAAAGTGAATGTGGTTCATAATTTTTCAATCACACACTCACATGGATGGGGAAGGATGGATACAGACATGAAGTTGAGACAAAAAGGGTACACACACTCTCAGGTTCAGAGTTGATTCCAATTTACCATGCTCTGGATACTTATTACAGATCAACTCTCACACATGAAGTAGACACATGAAGAAACCGTGAAAAAAAAAGTACAATCATCTCATGCTCACTTGTAAGGCCAACAGACTCTTCATTTTTTAGTTCCTATCTAGACTGGGAATCCATTTTTAAGAAAAATCCCAGTGTATTTTGAATCTGGGGAGCTGGAAGAGATTAAAAAAAAAAAAAAAGAAGATAAGAAAAAAAAGACTGCATCACATTTTATCTTACAAAATCAAATTTTGGTTTTGTAACATAAAATTTCAGTCCCAGAGAATTTTAATACCATTACAGTAGTTCCTCTCAAGTACGCAGAAGATCACCACTCAGAAACTACCTTAACAAAAGTATCCACTGTCTCCAAATCCTGCATAGGTTAATCCTTGCAGTACATAATTTGAAAGAAAAACTAAGACTTAAATTATCTTCTCAAATATAACATTCAAAATAACTTGATATTTAACATTCTGATGAACTTTGTTTCCATCTTTGCACCACAGGAAAAGAAATTATCTTCCAGCAATCACCATTTCCTCTGATGTACTACATGAAATACTTATCCACCAGAAGACACAGTTATTTTGCAGATTAAAGAGCAGTACATTACAAGTAAACAACTACCAGCACAAGAAATATCTTCTTAATGATGTTTTCAAAACTATCCATTTGACAGGTTACTATTCCAGCAAGCAGGCAATGTCCAGCTAAGTTCTCTCTTTGAACTAATTGTTGCTAACACTGGTGTGACTGAAGAATGAAAAAGTGCACACAACTCAAATGTTCCTCCTCGAGTGGCTTGAAGAAATGCCTTGTAGGGAACAATAATTTGAACTCAGATATCAAGAAACTAATTTTATTTGAGACAATAGGAACTGCGATACTTCGCCCTCCTCCTATTAGAAAGATGACAAAAGCACACTAGTGCTTTTCCACATCATTCCACTCTAGTCTCTTCAGACAAGCAGATCTAAGTACAGTGTAATCTTAAAAAGCTGGCACCAACACAGGAAAAATCTGTTTCTGTTTACCCCATGCACATCAGTGCCACCTTCTTCCTACTGTATGGGCTTGGCCTTTCTGGGAGAGAGGAAAGAAAGATGAGAAGCTTTGTCACCTGCACTTCACGAGTACAGGATAGTCAAGTGAGAGACTACTAAACACAGCCCCATACTACAGTCACATAGCACCTTCACACCCAGGTAGCAAATCTTCCCAAAAGATTTTAGAATAATGAAGCTAAACACCTTCTATTCTTTTAACCCCTGCCCCATAAATTATGCCGCACTTTTACTCCCTCCATGAATGAAGCTGGTTCTCCATTGCCCTTCTGAGATGAAAAAGTAAAATATCAGTGACAGACATTTCTGAGCCCATCACTCTACCAGTGATAATACATATGAATTTGTTTACTAATCATATTGACTGCCCATCACCTGTCAGTTCTCCATCCACACTAGCCTGGGGATCTAATTTGAAAGGAAAGCAGCCCACATTCAAATTCTGTTGGCCTATACATTCCAATCAGGGGATTCCTCCAGATCATGAAAAACAAAGCCACCAGGAATCCCTAGGAACTAAAGAGACTAGGTACAAAAGTTTCAAGAGCAAGTGCTCTGCCAGGTAACTTCCAGGAGAAAAGGACTTCACTGCTGCTTCTCCTTTTCCAATTTCAGTTCTTACCATGGTTAGTTACTTCCCAACCTTGCAGCAATTATAAACCATTCTACAGATTGGCATGATATTCTCAGCTTACTCTCCAAAGTCTAGAAGTCAACCTGAATATGGCAAAAAAAAGCAGTAAAGGTAGGGAGTGGTATACTTCAAATCTGCCCAGAAAGAGCTATAACTGGATAAGAATCCCAGCTTTCAACTGACTTCTATGGAAAGATTATTGATATCAAATTAGTGGTGACAAAGAGCAACATTTACAGTGATCAAGTGAAAGACTATTCCAAACCAGCAACTGCAACTCAAAAGGCAAGTCAATTCCCACTGTGCTTAATTCAAACTAGAGACTATTAAAACAGTAAGCTGTGCTCTCCCCTCACACCTGCCTTATGTTAAATCCAGGGTTTCAATAACCACATCATGACTGCAACCAGTAACTGACCCAAAATGACTAATCTTGCAAGGTATCAGGGGTTTGTTTTGGTTTATTTTCCTAATTAGATCAGCTTGCTCACTCACTAGCCTTCAATACCATATCTTCACATATGAAACAAAGGACAACACATGAAGGAAAGAGGAAGCAAACTGCCTACTCTCAGATGCAGCAGAATGTAAAACTGTATCTTCAGTCAAAGGCTTCCTAAATAAAGACTCCTTTAAAGCAAGGTGGTAACTTCACTGTTACTGAATTTTTTTTCTTAGTATGAAAAAGATGTGTCAAAAAAACATATGCAAATATATTTTAATTCTCACAACAGCACATGCTGGTAGCAAAATTAATTCACATGGGTCATATTTTGTAATATAGTCTGCCTTGGATTCATAGCTTTGGTGGTGTTTTCCTGAAAGAATCAATCAGTGAAGACAAGAAGTCTGGGAGGGATAGGGGGAATACCCTAAAAAAGAAAAAATGATGATGACAAGCACCTCCAAGCAACCAAGAAGAAGTGAAGACACTCAGTCAGGTCAATAAATACTTACGGTCCAAGCAGTGTCAGCAGTTGGTGTTCTACACTCTTGAGTTCAGAACTGAAAGAAATACTTACAGGATGTGGTCTTAACTGCAAGACACCCTTGCTCCACAAGTGCTGCACGTTTTTGTGAGAAAAAGTCAATTACCTGCCTACAAAGCAATGCTTTATATATAAAAGGCTTTAGAGAGTAAGACTATAGTATGCAAAACACATTGTCAACCCCAACACACTAAGTTAAAAATGTATTTACATTTTTTTTATTTTAACCAAAGGAAAACCCCTCTTAAAATCCAACGAGACCAATACAAGAAGGGCCTTCTTGGGCAGCCTCAGCTAGGGCTAAATGTAATATTCAGGTTAAAAAAAAAAAAGTAGAAAAATATTCAATGAATATCAACCTATAATCCAAACCCTGAATACTGAATAGCCTTGTAAAAATTAAAGTTGAGACTTGAAATACACAACAGCACCACTGATCAAGGTATATCTTTCATCTGTCCCAGTGCTCTTAAAAAGTAACTGAAGATACACAAGATGTACGCCAAGTTTCCTACAGCATCAGAAGCTGCCCATTACTTGGAGTAGAATGCAACCTACTTCCCATTTTAACAGGAAAGATATTTCTCCCATGTGAAGTCCACATAATAAGCCAGCTTCTGTTAATCTTTAGGTGTTTGGATGTAAAGCACATCTAATAATCGGCATGGATTAAACCAGTCTCTGCAGTGCACACACGCTTCTCATCCAAATTCCTCTTCTACTAATCGATGAACTAAGAGCCACCCACAACACAGACCTGAAATACACACCTAGTAGTAAATCCTAACAGAAAGAAAAGGAAACAGCTTTGTCATAATTAAAAAACCCAAAATCTTCCATGATGCTGTCATCTGGTCTGCTTCCAAGTCAACATTATCAATGTCTTGAACAGCCTAGGGAGAAGAGACACATTCAGGAAGAAACCAGAAGAAAGGATGAAACAGCATAACAACCAGTATGCTTTTAAAAGTCACATCAATTATATGTCATGGTTAATTAAATCACACAGAGTGGAATGAAGTTGTGAAACACCTAAAAAAAAAAAAAATCAATACAACTCTTTAATGGAGTGGTAACAAAAGATAAACTGGGCAAATCCATAATGCTTGTTCTACAATACTGTCAACAGCACAGAAAGATGTTAGCAGAAAATTTAAAATTAACTCCGAAGAGGGGAAAAAAAAATAAAAATCAGTGGACTCCATAGCCTTGTCTATTAAAATCAGAAATGACAAGTGCTTTGACTACAGTTTAAGTTGGCCAAACAGTGAGAAACGATAACATACTGTAACTGTTGCAAATACACTGCAATTTGCCACCAGTTACAGGTTCTGAACAGCAAAACCCGGTTTTGTGTTAAGATTAGGTTTTGTTAAACTGCATTAATGCTATGACAGTAGTATGTCCCATTTGAATACAGATCTGTAAGCTAGGTTCCAATTTCATTTGAACATTAATTCCTGTTGCTAGTGATAATGAGGACTGAAGTGGGAATAAGTTTTTAACTTGATATTTCACACTGAAAATGTCAGCAAACCAGGCCAAACTCAAGATATATATCAACAATATATCACTGTATATCAACAATATATCACTGTATATCAACAATATATCACTGTATATCAACAATATATCATATCAATAACAGATACCACTCTAAGGTGGGGAGAGGAGGGGGACACCTTGCCATGGTGCACTGGAAGTATGTTTCAGAAACACAAAAGGACATAAGGAAAACATAGACCTGATAGAACATTTCTTTGTGCTACTATTTCTGGTACTTCCTACAATTCAATAGCTACAGAACACTGTTGCAGCCACTGATATCTGGGAGGCAAGCAGAAACACTGGAATGCATTGTGCTTGATCAGGTCAGGCCTCGCTCTGACCACCAGGACCACTATTTATTCATCATGGTAACTAAAGTGAAGATAAAACGCCACACTTCACAGAAGAACAAAGGCTGAGAAGGAGGAAAGCTCTTGTATACCTTGGCATGTTTTCTATATATTCTCTCATAACCATCCCAAAGAAGGCTGAGACCAGACAAACTAACACACATCACAAGGCAGGTGGACCATCAGAACAAACGCTGAAGCACATGAGAACTCGGCTAATGTGAACCTAGACACAAACAACTCCAGAAGTTGTTTTGAAGTGCACATCTCATCTCTGAGAAAATAAGCACATCCTTAGGTGGTGATATCATTACCACAGGACAGCTGAAAAATCTAAGGGAACAGAAAGGGTAGAATTTTAAACACTAAAAGAAGCAGCAGCATCTCCCCTTGAATACAGCAGACAGCAATGTATCAAGCTTCCAACTCTGCTTCACAATTAATCTATTAATATCACCAAAAAAGCAGCACAGAAATGATGGTAATTATGGCCTCTGCTACAGAATCACAGAATGTTAAGGGCTGGAAGGGACCTCAAAAGACCATTGAGTCCAACCCCCCTGCCAGAGCAGGACCACCTAGAGCAGGTCACATAGGAACGCATCCAGGAAGGTTTTAAATGTCTCTAGAGAAGGAGACTCCACAATCCCTCTGGGCAGCCTGTTCCAGAGCTCCGCCACCCTCACAGTGAAAAAGTTTTTCCTTAGGTTTCTGCGGAACCTCTTTTGCTCCAGCTTACACCCGTTGCCCCTTGTCCTATCATTGCACACAGCAGAGCAGAGCCTGGCTCCATCCCCCTGACACTCACCCTTTACATATTTACAAACATTAACAAGATCTATCTCCTCTTCTCCAAGCTAAACAGACCCAGCTCCCTCAGACTTTCATCGTAAGGCAGATGCTCCACTCCCTTAATCATCTCTGTGGCTCTGCGCTGGACTCTTTCAAGCAGTTCCCTGTCCTTCTTGAACTGAGAGGCTCAGAACCGAACACAATATTCCAGATGCGGTCTCACCAGGGCAAAGTAGAGGGGGACGAGAACCTCTCTTGACCTACTAACCACACTCCTTCTAACACCCCAGGATGCCATTGGCCTTCTTGGCCATGAGGGCACAGTAAGGCCTCAGATGAAGCTACTTTATTATTAAATATTTGATTTAAATAAATGCATACCTTCCACAGTTACAAAAAGAAAACATTTGCCCTCACTCTCTCCTCTTTCATGGACCTATGGCTTCTTAAACAAGGCAGAACAACAATAAAGACCTTACATACGATAATTTACTGAAGTTAATTTTTAACTGTATGTCTAATCACAGTGATGGAAAAAACAAACATAAGAAAAATAACAGTAAAGCAAAACTGATTTAACTACACATACTTCATTCCTCTGGGTTTAAGAGAACCATAAAATCAAGGCCCTGAAATTATTTCAGGTAAGAAAAATCCATGCAAAATATTAATTAGAAAATGATCAGATGGCATTACGGCTTCTAGAGAGACATGTATTTTTCTGCCAGTGCTATTTTTAGTATCTTTGTCTTCTAACTAAGAGGAATCAAAGTGACTACCACATCTCTTGCAACCAAGGAAGTAATACACAACCAAACAAGCTCTGCCCTGGGCTTGTTTCTTTATCATAATAAAATCCTGCAGTACTCAGAGCTATTAGTTGTGAACATTCCCACTTCCTGTCTTGAGAACTTGCTGGAATTAGAGTTTAGGCAGAAGCAACTTCCTTCACTGCTCATTTTTCTTGTCATCAAGCCCAGTTTTCTACTTTCAGTATGAAGAAATTATATATGACTCTCATAGGAATGTAAAGAAACACATAAGCTACCAGCCTTAAAAAAAACCAAACAAAAACCCAACAAAACAACAAAAAAAATCCCACCACACACACACAAAAAACCAAACCAAAAAAATCCCAAAAGAAACAAAAAACCCAAACGAACCCCACCAAAAAAACAAACACACCAAACCAACCCTCACACCAAAACCAACCAAACCCCAAACCTCCACTAAGAACCAGCATACTGTGCACAGATCTAGATATCCAAGGAGGAAAACACAATATTCTTTTTCCTATAAAGCAACCTCCTTGTTTCAATTTTGATCTGTGGTATATGCTGATCAAAAATAAAAATACTGTCTGGGGAAACAAACAGTAGCAAAAATGCTGAAAGCATAAGTCTGCAATTGGTCCTTAACACTATTCTCAATATAAGAAGTCATTTTAACCTCTTAATTCAGGAAACAAACCAAATTTGAAAAACGTAACTGCCACATTCTGTTTCACATGAGTGGGGTATTTTTATTCATTTGACATATGTTGCTTCCTGAGCGGATTCAATGTATTTTGGCATTCCAGAACAAAACTGCTGTCATCGTGCTTCATGTACAATGCAGCCAGGAAGCCACTCCTTACACTATGCAGCCATCTGCAGCAGATACCAAAGGTTTTTAAACAAGCAAGCTGCACCACTGTAAATATGCAGTATTTCAACACACAAGAAAAGTTCTCATCTATTAACCGGACTCTCTATCTAATTGCCTGAATTTATCTGCAGGCAATCTACATCACATAACTGCTCAGTACAAATAGAGACGGAAAGGGGGGGAAGGGGTTTAGAAACTATTTCTTATCAGAAGATTCCTGGTTACTAAATTATTTTGCTTTCTAGATTGTGTAGTCCTCATATTAAAAACACAGCCACTCCTGATGCTCATGTATTACATGCACTCCCCTCAAAAATGTAATCACCAGAACTCCTAGATAAAACTAGAATGGATCAAACAGAGATCAGGAGAACACAGCAGGCCCAAAAATACTGCTTTGAGATAGAAAGCAAGCCGAGGCTGGGTACACGGGACAAAGAACCACACTCAAAACCACCTAGCAAATCAGATGGATAAACCGCCCAGAAAACCCACTTCACCAAATCTAGACAGGTTAGACAATTCAGTTTGTGGTAACAGGAACACAAGTGGAAACACATTCGTAGATTAGAGTTCAAAAGAAAGGAGTGCATGTGGATATATGCATTCATTCCCCATTTTGGGATTGTCAGATTTAAAAAAAAAAAATCCTACTGAAGAAACAGACATAAAGATGCACCCTGACACTTAAAACCCTGTGCAGCGCCCTAATTAAAGTCAATACTTAAAGAAACAGCATATACAACTGGACTTCCATTTTACCTTAGAATACTTCTACCTTAAAGAACTTTTGTCTCTGTCTTCTAAGTATTACCTCAACAAACTGGTTTGGTTTTCGCTTTTACATTTGTTTAGTATAAAATGCAGTACTAAAACCAGTAAGCTTTCATTTACAATGCTGCGTCAGAAAGTTTTACTTTTACACCTTTTTCACTGCTACAATAAAAAGTAGCCACTATTTCTATAAAGAGCAGAAGTTTAAAAATAAAAATCAGCATTTTCCAGATTCTAAAAGCCTTCTCCCTCTAGTTTATACAATAATTATGACACATATTATCTCAACATTATTCTCAGCAGTTTTAAGAGTTACCATCCCAGGCAAATAAAGCAATCCCTGAACTGTACTTCTGTTTATTGTTTTCGTCTGCATGCATTTTACAGATGATACATAAATCCTAATCCACTGCGATTCATTGCTCACAATTGTGATGCACAAAAATTACTTTTCTTTCAATTAACTGTGGTTTTACCTACAAGACTCTTCACATGTCCCACATGGCTAAGCACTGTTATTCTTATCCTCCGTTTATTCAGCTTTGCTCTCACAACGTGCATTTGAATTTTGACAATTTATAATCTCTTTTCACTCCCAACATGGTAATTAAATGTTTAAGCTAACATTTTTTTGTCCTCTAAGCAAACAGATGATGATTACATTAAAAAAAGAGCTGTTATGTTCTTTTTATTTTACTACATCGGGCATTTTAGAGATCACATAAGCAACAGTTACATACCAAAATTAACAGAAGCCTATTCTTGAAAGGTTTGCAAAGCATTTTTGCCTCTTTAGACAGGGGCAGAATGATAGCTTACTGCTTATCTGGACATTATACTGAAGTTCAGTTTCTCCTAAAGTGCTGTTATCAACATAGATAAAAATTCACTATCTAAAGTCAAAAAGAAGTTTTTCACTGACAGGAGGTTTCAGTTGTACTAAGATTCTTCCTTTCCCTCACAGTGCAAATTAGAGCTTGAAAAGTGAATGCAAAGATGATTTAATAATAACTCAGCTTATTTTGACATCCTGCGCTTTCTAGCAAGAGAAAAAAAAAAGGGGGGGGTACAATACTTTTTTGACAGTACTGAAGTAAAAAGTGGGACAGTGCCATGCTGATTTGCTGTTAATATGTCAGCCTCTTTTTCTCAGAATAGGAAAATGGAACTGAATACCACAATGTAGGAATTTCAGAAAATTTTGTAACTGTGATTTTAAAATTACTTAAAATTGTCCAGTGCTTATGCCCCTTCAGACTTTTCAAAGAATAAAAATAACACAAGTTTGGGAAAAACTGAGTAACATTCTGTTTTGAGTGGGGGTTATTCCTCTGCATAGATTTCATACTCCAAGGCTGAAATTTCAAACTTTGTCAAGATTTAACACAAATGGAATGATGGATGGCCTATGGATCTAAAATGAGCAAATACATACTTGAATTCAGAGGAAATAGGCAGAGACTTACTCTTTCTGGAACAGACAAGGGAAAGCGAGCACCGCTTTTAGAACTTAGAAGAACAATTTGTTCTTGATCAGCTGGTTTATGTGGACTGAGAAGTAAGAAAGCGGATGCAAAAAAAAGTATTGAGACACGTTTCTCTCCTAACCCATAGCACTTTCTTTTAACCTGCTCCACTGACAGGGCCGTAATCTTTCCCTTGAGGAGTCACAGGCTGCTGCTGCAAAACTAATTCAGTAATACTAGTGTCATGAAAGGCCAAGGACATTTGAAATCTTTACAATACTTCCCAGAGATTTTCCACAGGAAAGTCCCACAGAAATACTTGCCTGCTCCACTGCCTTTCTCTAGTAAGAGCAACATGGCAAAAAGCACGCAGGAACACCATGATCCTCTGCACTTCTGCTTTGCTTCAGTAGAGCAATAGACCAAGTAAGCGTTCCTTGAAAAAGAGAGGAGCTCATACAGATAAATATGAGCAAAAGGGTAAATTATTCTCATCTAAGTCTATTAAAATCTATTTTAATGCTACCTTACTTTTCTAGTACTTTTATTGTCTATATTTTCATTTATTTAGATGAAATCTCTTGTACTGAACCCAAAGCATTAACGTGTAGATTAAGAGTAACACTGGAAGTACTGGATTTTCTCATAGCCACAAAAAAATCCCTCCCTCGCAAAACAACGTTCAGGAAAAAAAGCATCCCAAATAAGATGTACTAGAGTTAAACAATACTGTAATAAAATAGTAACGCTCTGATAGTTTCTCCCTCCCCCATATCAACGTTTCTGATCTTATCCTTCAGAATCAGAGACAGATGGCTTGCCAAATTCAGAGTTCCAATTGATTTCCCCTTCCCGATGGAAACACATAGCTTTAACCATCCTTCTCCTCTTCCTACTTAAGAGTTGAGTCCTTAACTTACCATCCTGTTTTCCACAGTTTCCCAACATTCAAATGTGAACCAACAAAAGTGACCTTGAAGTAAAATTCTAGGCTTGTTCCAAATATTATTTTCTAGCATTCTACACTCAATTCTTCTAATTCATCACAGAAGGAGATCTACCAAAACATTCATTAGCAACTTAGAATAAATCACCTTCTGTAAGTTTACTAAAACACAACTGAAGTAGACTGCATCATATCTGGATAGCTACTAATCAGAAAGATGTGAAATTCTGTATTTTCTCCCTTAGAGAACTTTATTGCCAACCCATAAAAAAATAGAGAGCACCTCTAGAAATTAAGTGATGTGCAGCTCCAGGGTTAATATCACATAAAATTATGTGACCAGAAGAAACCCAAAATGAGCACATTCTCCTAAAATAAGCTAACTACCAAGCTGACATTCCAAGTCACCACAGACTAATTTGCCACAGCAAGCAAACACCCAGCAGCAGGGTATAAGTGCACATCAGCAACTGTCTGCACATTCATCTCCTCCTTCAGACATGCCTACCTTGTAGGCTGAAGTGAAAACTAAGTAAATTCAATACCTGCATATAATACAGTAGCATGAGCATGGAAAATGAGTATCTACAGAGCAATTAAGTCACAAAAGATTTAGACTGTCATACTGCCATACTTTTACCGAAAGCACAGGTCTCAGCCTTGTGAACGCTTCTGCAGCCAAGTTTTGGGCTTTTTGTTTGTTTTTTAACCACAGGCATGCACAAGCACATAGCGATTATTAAGCATAACACTTTCACAGAGGAATAAAAAAATCCTATAATTTGCATTAGTATCATTATTTAAGAGTTCTCTGATACTCAGTTTCAAATATAAACCTCCGTCCTATCCTCACAGTTACCTGTAAATAAAGACAGAAGACCTGCAGTAATTTGATCTAATTGCTGACAACTGAGTTGATCTTCTAAACTGTCTCTTCTCCCCTCAGGGAGAGTAATGCCAGGACAACTACAGTTGTATGTGAGGGGAAAAGCAGCAGCTCTCAAAAAGTTTCTTAGCAGCCTACCACAAGTCTTCCAGACAATCCTGGAAACACTTCCCACTATTCAAACACTTACGATGAAACCCATAGTCATTCTGGATGACTAAACCTGTGACTGACATTCACAGGCATCTGGCATGGCATTTCAGATATTCAGATGTACTCATGTAGCTCAAAGCATCTATGCCCTCTCTTCTTCTTAGGACGCTTGCAAGTTTTATACAGATAAAAACTACAAGGATAAGGAGGGAAAGGAAGGCTGAAGAAATAATTTCTGCACCAATACTAATCTCAGACTCCACCTTATGGGACAGAGGGCTAAGGAAGAACATGAAACTTTTCTTCCAGAACTGTCTGGGAAGACAGAATCCCCTTAACAGCTGCTAGAGGAACTTCTCGTGCCAACTAAAGTTGAAGGTGATGAGAAGGTTCCAAAGGCAGCAGTAAACTTCAAAGTGTAGCACTTCAGACACCAAGACCATCCTTCTGCATCTACCTTTAACACACTAACAGAACTTCAAATATTTGGTATGTAGTTATTAACTGGCCACTTCACAGGGAGATACCAAACATTCAAAATTAAGAGTTAAAGTGTTTCATTGCAAATATTTGTAACTCTTAGTAACACTTTAAATCAGTTCAGAGCTTCTTCTACTCACAAAGCTAGCCCCAGATAAGAGACACAAGAAGTAGCCACTTAGCACTAGGAGCACACAGGAAGACAACTGTACACCAAACAGCTACTTCAGAAGTGCAATTTTAAGTTCAAGAGAACACAAAACTCAACATTCCTAAAACAAGTACTTCCTTCCTACCTGTTTGTTCCTAGAAAGGAAATTCTATTCAAACAGCTGCAGTCTCTCCCCCTGGAAGCGCTCGATAGTTCAGAAAAGTCAGAACATTTACTACTTGGACCATGTCTACGTATCACTTTTCGTTCCAGCACAGCCAACTGCATGACAAGGATTACAAAATGTGAAGCACAGCACTGTACGTATTGAACTATACAAACGTGGAGAATTCAGTGTGCTTACCAGACTTTTTTGTTTGGAAAAGGAGCTTATGAACCCAGTGAATTTCAAACTGATCACTCTGAAGACACTGAGTTGTTATTCTCACAATGTGCATCTAAATAATGGAATCTTAAAGGATGTTTGCTTTTAGCAGGTGCTTTGCTCTGCATATATAATATAGTGTTATGCTTGCAGAATTAAATTATACAAAAGCATTAAACAAAAGTCATAATTCTATTTACAAAAGATGCAAGTGTGCATAATACCAGACATTTTAAAACCGAGAAACTCTGAAAAAATCTGTGCATTTTGTAATGGCCTTCTTTCAGGTAGCTTTGCTCTTATAGGGACAGAAGTTGTCCTTACTATCATAAGAAAACTTTAGGGTTTAGCCTGTGCCTAATTACCGCGCAGATACAGAACAGAGGAAGGCACAAAGCATTGCCCCCATCTTCCTTAACCCAAGTATACAAGCTCAACACCTATCATTTTCTTGGCCATGCTAAAAAATAGGATAGAAAAGTACGGCCATCCCTTTCATTATCTACTGAAGTGGACAAAAAGAGGAGGAGAGTGCACACTATTTCATCTAACAAAATTCAGTCTTCAAGTGTGAGAAGCTCTAAAGGCTTGCTTACCTTCTGAAGTTATTACAACTTCCAGGACAGCCATGGCAGCCAAGATCATTCACAATGTCCTCAAACTCTGCTTAATCATCATTTTTTGATCCTATCTATAATGATCACGCAGTATCAAGCGCCTACAAATTAGTTCCAGGTTCAGAAAGAACTAACCTAGTTTTTAGCTTTAACTACCCTAGGGAAGCTGATGTTCTCCAATGTAAGTACACTTCAGTTTGGTTTCATTTAGGCCGAATTAAGAGGTTTGTTTAGCTTTACTTCTCAATTATGCAAAGTCATGATGTATTTTTAAAGGTGCAAGGTGCAATTTTGTGTTGAAATATCATGCTTCTGTATCACCTTCAAGGGAAGTACAGGTGAAACTAAACAGAGTAGCAAGCCAAATACTCACAATGAAATTTAAGCCTCAGGGAAACAAGTATCTTATACAGAACTGGCAACTAATGAGGGAGAGCATCAGAAAAAGCAGAATTATCCAAAGATTACTATATAATAAAAATACTACCAGCTACAGAATTGCAATATTCACTTTTTCCATTTTTCTTAGGCACATGATGAGGCTTATAAGTCTCTCCTAAACGAGCACCTTCCTTTCAAACTTTAACATTTATATGGTTTTACTCACGCTATTCCAACACTGTATTCTTAATCAGAAGTGAAGGCTGTTTCAATAAAGTAACCTTTTTACAGCAAAAAATCCCATACCCATCTTGTCATTAGGGTAGTCAAGTTTCTCTATACCTGATCCCTTATAATCTTAAGCTCAATACAATTGCTTAACAATTCTTTCTTTCAGTATTCTTCAGGTCCACTAATTTTTACCAATATTTACTCAGAAAGAGACAAGCGTGCCAGCTGTGCTGACACAGTGGACTCTGCGTGCCACCTTCACAGATGGAAACTGCAGTGGCACACTCCAGCTGCTCCTCAAGAGATGAGGAAAACTATATGGACTGCAGGGAAATCCATGTTTGAAACTTTCACAAGCCCCCAAACCATTGAAAAAGGTACTTCTTGTCCAGAACTGGACCAGAGTCTCTCATGCATTGTAGTCACAGAACTATTCACAAGTTACCCACAGTGCTAACAAAGAGATACTCCCTATGCATTCAAAACTCTCAAAATCAGTTAAACTTTTAGAAATTCTAGAAGACATAACCTACACCTCACAGGAGTGCGTTGAACTTCACAGATGTTCTAAAGCACTAACTGAGCAATGTAATAGGTTACCACAAACATTGCGCTTTCTGTAAGGTGGTGGCTGTGGTACTTATCTACAGACTGCTTACTACACAAACTGATAAACATGTTACCTTCGATGGTTTTGTTATTCTGTGAAAAGTGTGTCTGACATATTGTTTTACATACTCAAAAGTTGACAAGGTAAAATAGCAGTGTTTCTAAATCTTAATTTCCAGTTAATTCATATTTAACTACCTAAATCAACTGTTGCTGTCAACATTTGCATGCTCACGTACAAATACAGTCTACTATTTTCATATCCATAAGAGCAGCTTTTCCATCAACTCAACTAGTCACTCATGCAGAAAAGGTCAGATTTATAATTCCTCTATGTGGAGTAAATGTCAGACCCTCCTTTACCAGATCAAGTTATTCCATAGGGAGAACCTGATGAAGAGATGACAGACCGATCATCTGATCTTTATGTAACACTTTCCCTGGAAGATTTTTCCTTCTTTTTTGCTTGGGACCAGGAAGGACAAAAACAAAATGGAAAAGACAGTGATTCATCACACCCCAACAGCAAAGCTGAGTTGAGGAATTTGCTGCCATCCCCTTCTACTTTTGGAACCAAGTTCTAACACCTTACATATAATGTATATCACATATGTGCAGGCCTTTCCTTAGTTTTGATGCTCCAAGCATGGCTCTTTATGACTGGGACTACAAACTCTGAGTGAATTCCACTGCGGACACCTCCTAACACTGTTTCTTACACCATCAGCTTAACCTCTCATCAATTCTACGTGAATGTGATGCGCAAATGGATACCCTAACAGATACCAAACATTATCTACTGGGCAGCTTATTCATAAGACAAATATATTAATATTTTTACTAATATGATAATCATCCTACTGTTAATTATATTCCACAGTATGCCACATGCTGTAACTTCTAGCTCTCTGATTGCAAGCATACCTACTTAAAATTACTCATGTTTACTTGAGCTTAATTTAATTCATGAGCAAGGAAGTGCCAGGTCAAAAGAATGTTTCCCCAAGCCACTGACACATACCTATGAAAGTGTTGTTTCAAGCAACATGAGCTACCATGTGTATACTTACATCATTTTATTCATAATATGAGTATCGATGTCAAGACTGATTTTTAGTTGAGAGTTGATCTCGAGAAAGAATACACTCCTTCATAACTCCCAAACTATGTTAATGACATGAATGGCATTCTATGATATAACCATTAACTGTAAGCAGTACTGAATTACACTTTCATCATTAAAAAGGGCCTTATCTATAGCTACCATGGTGACAAAACACTAGCGTAAAGTTGTGGCTCCACTACAAGGATCTATTCTTCTACGTGGCATTGAAAAATATAAAGTGCATCATGAGAATCACAAAAGGTCTGAAACGAAACAAAATTGCATCCATTATGAGCATAGTGGTTTTCAACTAAATTTGTCATGCAGTGCTACAATTCCCCAGCTCCCACCTCTCCCAGTCCCTCCTCCCTTCCTCCCCCAAAGAACCTCAAGTCATTACTGGGACTGAAATGCTGCTTTGGAAATTGATCATTCTTTGTAAAAGGATTACTCTATTTAGACTTCATTGCTTTTCTGCCAAGCATCAGCCATATAAGGAAACCGAAGTTCACTGCCATTTATTTTGTTCAGCCCTTTCTGATGCCTAAGAATAACCCTTACGGCTGCCTGGAAAGGTAAGTCTATAAATTGCAAGCCAAATCATTTACTTGTTATCAACCCCAGAAGCCACTCGAAGTCAGATGTTAATGTTAACATTTTTCCTCACAGTATATCAAACAGATGGAGCTGGAGTAATTACTTTTTCCCCAAACACTACATTACTTGATGCTATTAAAGAACTACATATGTAGGAGTGTGATACATGTTTCATAGGAATTGTTTTGTCAGAGCCTCACAAATTCCAGCACATCTCGGACACTTGAGAGACTGAAGCAGACGCATCCTACCTGGCCAACATGCTGCTTTCCAGTTTGACAAACGCAAACAAATATTTAAATAAGCCAGCTATGGCTTCTAGTTCATTTTAAACATTCACAATATAAGAAATTCCTTCCCTTCACGAAAGAACTAATGAGTAATTGCCTCTCTGAGGCATGTGAAATGAATCTATGGTGAGCAATATTGCTTTCACTACATGCAACTAGTTTGTTGGCGCAACTTAACAAGCACCAGCATACAAAAAGTACAAAACCTTACACCCAAATTTCACGTTTATCTTCCGCTCCAACAGCTTCAAACAAGACTCCTTTCAAAAATGAAAAAGGAGAAAGTGGTCATGAAAACCAAACAAGGCTACGTCAACTCGGAGGTCCAACTGCACATACTTGAAGAAGTCATGCCAATAAGCTATAGGTGTCGTGTTTTGGGGGGATTTTGGCTAGTTTGTTGGTTTTGTTTGGGTTTTTTTTCGGTTGAGTGTCTTAAAATAAAGTATGCAAGGATCAAAATGCAATACCGACCCCCCCTACA
>WTSP01018781.1:0-27903 GCA_025331215.1 Actenoides lindsayi | reverse complement strand
TCTGTGGGGGGGGAGTGTTTCAACAAACAGGAGGGTGAAAACACAGGGCGCCGCGCCGGGGGCGGAAGCCCCGCCCCCCCCCCCCCCCCCCCCCCCCCCAAGGAAAGGAAATTAATTTCTTAATTTTTGTGAAGTTACATCTGTAATCTCTTCTGCAATTAAAATGTAAAGACCTGCTCAGTCAGGAATGCTGTAATGTAAAGTTTCTTCCAAAATGTGAACAAATGCAAACCACAAACTTTTATGGAGCTGATTCCTATTCAATTTTTCTTACAGAATTAAATAATTACATGGATGCTTTGAAATATTAAGAATGAATGTAGTACTTTGGAAGGCCAATACTGTAGTTTCTGTGGAATAAAAACGCAAACAACATTCACTTCAGACTATGATTAGATCCTAAAGATTATAGCTACTTCAGTATGATTGTCTTGCACAAATACACTCTGTTCTTCAAGAGTATTTGAGGACAGCAAGACCAGAAGGTGAACTGATCAAAAAAATTATTAAATAATACAACCTGGCTAGGCCATAAGACTTTTATTTAGATCATCAGCCAACATATATTCAGAAAAGATAGTCTTAATTAAATCTCTCACCAAATTCTGGGACTGCTGCGTCCATTGATTCACTTTCTTTTGTGAAGCAGATTGGTTACTCAAACATTAAGTGGTAGTAAAGCAGCATACTGTATGAAGGAAACAAGTAATCAAAGGTCATGATAATTCACAAAGTGTTCATTGACTGGTTAGAAACTTTATTGTACTATAAATTATTAAATCTATTAGTTTGGGGTTTATTGCAAGTGAAATTTATAAAAGACAGCCCCTAGCACTAAACAGGAAGGATGACAGCAAGTATTAGGCCTTGGAGCTGCTGTTTATGATACAGAACAACAATAATCTAGAAGGTAGATCAGGACTAATTCTATTTCTTTAGTGTTAAATGCTTTGCTGCACTTGCCCTCCAAACTCTCCTCAGATCTATGCAGTTAAATTGTTTACACTTGTATAATATCTTCTGGTACTTGAGTGATTTTTGCCAAAATAGCTGTTACGAAGGTATCTTCCCAAAATTAATTCTTAATGAGAATAGTGTAATCCTGATAAATTTTATTCACTTGCTCATTTTTATATTCCAGAATAGCTCATATTTAATCCTATGAATGATTCTACAACTTCCTCTTTCTTTTTAATGGTTACACATCAGTGATTTTCGAGCCTGGTGTGTACAGGCTTTCTCTTCCTTCTTCAATTCCAAACCATGTTGTCCCCACCTTTTCCATCTGCTTGAATGAGCTCAAGAGACCAAGAACTGTGTGAGAGGTATTCTAATCTGGAGGGACAGTCTGCTTGGCAAGCTTGATTTCTTTGGGAATGTGACACATGTTGTGAAATAGGTGTTTATTATGTGAAATACTGTTATAGACTTTCAAGTAGGCTTCAGTGGTTGTTCTGTTCCAGGCAATAAAACTATTTATTTTGTATTTAAAATTTCCTGAGTTATTTAAGGGATAATAACAAAGGAATGGAAAACCTAAAATAAGGTATTATATCTCACCTATTTAAACTTTCTAAAGAAGGATACAGATCAGAAGTTATACATGTTATAAACCAAAAAAGTCCTTTTTTTTAAGATACAAAATGAAGGGCATTCAACAAATCCTGTTTCTGCAATATGAATGATATCATAAGTTAGTTACTTTAAGGAATATGCGATTTTAACTAAGATGTTTATTTACTTAGCTTCATGTGTAGAACCCATTGAATTAAAGGAAAATTCTGAAGGTGAGTTTGGACCTTGCAAAATGCCAAGGCTTCAGTTCATCAGAAACACTGTAGATATGTTAAAGTGCTTCATTATTTTCCCTGATGAAACTACATTTCTCAGTATTGTTAAGCTCATTCTCAGACATTCTGGAGCAATTGGAGCATCTTCTGGAAAAGAAAACTAAAAACTGATGCATGTGTGACCCTACTGCCATTAACTTATTGGCTCTTTGCATGAATGATACGGTGTCTGGAACTGTTCTCTATGCTTTAGCCGTTCCTTTTGTGGGGGCGATGAGAGTGTCTCTCCAATCTGTCATACCGATGTTTTAATGAAATAAGTAGAACTTGATTGTGTCTAGAGCTTCTTATCAATGTAAAATTTGGCTGAAGCTGGACAAAGACTTCAGAAATTGTAGGATTTTTTTTAGAGTACAGCTAGAGAAAGGACTTAACACATCACTTATTATCACTTCCTTAAGAAATCAAGCTAGAGAAACATGCTAAATATAAGCAGTAGCGAAGTACAAGAATAAAGTGAAGACAACTTTTTCATCAGTATTTCCTCACTAAAAACTAAAACCACTAGTTTTTAGACATAATACAGCATATGTGTGCATCAATAGCTATATCAGGGAGAGCATTATTTTCAGTTAACTGTAAGGGATTCAGAAGTCTGAATGAAATAAAAGGTAGCCCTAAATATATATGTATTCTGTATCTGATCACTTTGATTCTGCACCTGTGCTTTCTGGGGTTTTTAAGTGGCAAGCTACTCTCATGCACTAACTCCAAATGTGGCAAGTAGCTGAATTCTGAAATACTTCTTTTTAGATGAGCATTTTTGAAATGTTGTTCATTATTATGTATGGTATGAATACTGTGAAGCATTTTAACAGACAATGCTAAACTGTTTGTGTGATTCTCAAAACACAATGCAAGTGAAGAAGAGTTCTATTTTTTCTACATTCTATTGTATCTGTTATCACTTGCTAATTAATATTGATTGGTATTTGCTTTTTATACAGTACCAGTGCATAATTTATACTGGCTTTCTGAATATATGATAGCAATGTAGAGAAATCACACATCTGACTTGTTTTACACCACTAACTTCAGTATGTATACTTTTAAGTCAGATTGTTTTCTTGCATGAAGCTGCATGTAGAAATGAGAGTAAAAACAGACAGAACTTTAACCTTAGACTTTTAGTCCCCCAAGAGCTTTTTGTTAAAACTCAGAGTAATCTCAGAGTCCTGAAGCTGCATTTGTTATAGTTCATAGAAATAAATTCCTGGTAAGATTTATTTCTATGTTGCAGAGACAAATTTACCTGTACTCACAAATAATTTCTCTTCCTCAAGACAAATAAGAATTTGCAATGCTTTACGAAGTATGTATTTTGATTAACAGAAATCTGTACTTATTTGGAAAATCATTTGCATTTGAGACATTTCCCATGCATTCTTATTTGAGTAATTGGTACTGGTATTGATAGGTGGCAATGATGCTTTTGCATCTTTGTGATTTTACTGAGGGATGTGGGTACATGGTTATATTGCTGTACTTCTGCAGATCTACCTTATGTCGCTTAGAGTCTACAATCAGATGTAATTCTAATTGCACAGAGCTGTATGTGTGCTGAGAACTACCTTAGTTTTTACAGTCCATGCTAAAATTACTGCTTGTAACAAGGATCTGTGTCAGGTAGTAGGATTTGAACCATTATAATCTTTTATCTTTCATAGAATAGTCTTGATATCCAAGATGACTACTTTTTATTCTTGGTATGTTTTTGGTGTCAGAAATCCTCAGTGTAGGTATCATTCTTGCTAATGACAGACTTTGCTTCTGCTCTTTTCCTGTTGTTTGCTGGAAACAGTCTCATCCCTTCTTGTCTCGTCTGCAAAGATCAAACATGCATATTTAACTTCTGAACTAGAATAGGGAAAGAATAGTTCTGGTGCCGATTAGTGTTATTAAAGAAAAAATACTTTGGTAATTTTTTAATATCTTGTATGTTCCTATGCTTCAATTTAAGTAACTTATTTTTCATTGTTTCTTTCTGTTTCTTACTTCACAAGAGTGAACTTTTCTAAGTACACTTTCCTGTTATGCTGTATATAAAATAGTGACACAGTTTGTCATTTGTAGGGCTTTCAAATACTTCTGTATGTCATGCTATTAGTTCTCAGCATTTCCCAGTGAATGAATTCTCTGATACATAATATCATACAGATTTGAGAAGGTTCGGAATGCATTCAGTGACCATCTGCCACTACATGCACAGCAAGTTTGAATTCTGTGCAGTTCAAGTTCTTCCCAGGAGGACTGGAAATTGTGGTCTTGCAGTAAAATTAAACTGGCTGGCTGATGCAGAAGTTGGGAAAGGAAATGGGCACTGAACTGTTCAAAACTCAGGGACTTTGACTTGTGGATCTAGTAGGTGTTTTGTGCATGACTCTAAGTAAAAGTAGGTTTTGTTTAATTTTTTTTCTCTGAATTCTTTATATCACAGGCTATATGAAACAAAGGAAGTATCCAATCATTTCTATAGGTCTCTTCCATTAAGTTTTTTATGGTTCAGTGTCCAACCTGTAAGCTTCTTCATTAGTAGAACTTTAGTAGAACTTCATTAGTAAACCTATAACAGAGACTATAATTGGTATATACACCAATTGAGACTGTTATAAGATTCAAATATAAACTTAATTTCAAATTAATATCAAATGCATTACTGTCCTATGTGTTTTGTATGACCAAAAAAGTAAAATACCCAAGTATCATTGCCATGAAAATTAGTACTTTCAAGCCAACAAAGAAAAAAATGCAAGTCTGACAACTTTTTTCTTAAAAAAACAAACAAACAAAACCCAAAACCCACCAAACAAAAAAAACCAACAAACCAGACACCCAATTATTCAAAATTAATTTAAAGCCTACTGGAATGTATGTTCGTTTTATTGTTAGCATGCTTTAAGTACCATAGTGAGGACAATTTGAGGTAAGCTTGTTTAAGGTGTGTAACTTTTAACGATTCCTGAGCATTGCATTCTGAGTAAATAATTTAAAAGAAGAAAAAAAAAAAAGGCAATGCTATATGTTCAGTCATTAGGACAAGGAAGGCAACTCTTTTTGTATTTAATTTAGCTCAGCTATTCACAACAAATAATTCATTGCATATATTTGCCATCTATTTGATTTCATAGTTCAAAATCTCTGCCAGTTTGTGTGAAATGAGGACTTCAGTATAGGATGTTCAAGCAGAATTTAATCTTTATTCAGTTGAAACAACAATTTGGAAATAAGGAACATTTCCTGTATTGTCTGTGACAGATACAGAAACCAATGATATTGATATTCAGATAAATGCATATAGTGTGGAGATTTCACATTGGTAACCTCCTCCTAGCTGGTCAGAACAGTAATACTGCAAATCTAGTGATACGGCAAACTATGGAGTACATATGAAAAATATGTGAAAAGTTGTGCATCAGCTCCTGACACAGAGGATCTTTTGTGCATCACTCATACCTGTGATTGTAAGAGATTGTGCATGCAAATTACACACTCATTATATGCTCATTTACAGTCTTAGCCCATTAGTGCTCAGCTGAACTGCACTCAGAGTTTAAAACAAAGAATGGAACTGAAAATTTAGGAAGCAAGTATGAGTCAAAGGATCCCCCTAATTCCCTTTTACCCATGTTATAGAACTGGCTATGTACATATGTCATGGCACAAATGTCAACTGTTCTATACAATGTTTTTAATCAGTGAAAACAATCATACTGACAGTTGCACTACTCTCCAGGGACATTAGTGCCATAGCTGTTAGTTTCTATCATGTCTGTCTGAAGACTTTGGCTCTGGGAGTTAAAAACCACAGATTTTAAATTTATTTTTTTTTCCTTCTTATTGCCTAGTAGGTGTATTATTTTAAGTGTTGCTGCTGTGTTTCCAATTCTCTACATACACAGTAACTGCAGGTGCAAGGGAAAAACAGAATGACACTACTGAATATTTTTGTTAAAAACACCCCACAAGTTTAGCTGTTTTGATTTTCTATAAAGCTAGGTCCTAAGTTTAAACAACACTTCTCAACAGATTGTTCTTTAGGTTGAAAAAGTATTCTTTACTGCAGAATTGAAGACTATATTTTTCAAGTGTTTGGAGTGTATTTTCCAGTATAATCAGCAAAAAATGTATGCAGAAAATGAGAGCTACTGACTGAAAGGTTGCTAGAAGGACCCTCTTTTGTATGCTAAGGCCATTTCTCCCTGCTGACTACAGATTACTCTCAAGTTATTACACAGAGGGAAACAGTTGAAATGAATAAATGTAAGGCACACACTGACTGAGTTGGGAAACTGGGTAGAATATCCAATGCCATGAATGCCCACAATACATAACAGTGTAGATCACATGATTAATTATAACATTAAACAAAATATTTCAGTGTGTTTCTTGGAAGGAAAGTGAAAGTTTGTACAAAACTCAACTGTGCCCTTTTTTTTGTTTGTTTTTCTGGGGTTTTTTGGTGGGTTTTTTTTGGTTTGTGTTTTTTGTTTGTTTTTTTTTTTTTTTAAATGGAAGCACTTAGACATATCTAAGCATCTGGCATCAACACTTCCTTGAAAAGAAAAGAAACTGAATATGTCTATTGAATGTGAGAACAAAATATCTCTTTTGCCCAAATGAGTACAAATCATCAGTGCCAAGGCAAAGTGTTTTTAGAGGTTTGGCAGGAGTCCACTAAAACTTATTTTAATCAGATAGGAGAAAAAAAATCAATCTGTTATTTTGCAGTCATATTTGCTCACATAAGCTAAAAAACAAAACCCCCACACGGTTAAAAAAGGTTTGATTAAACTTTTATTGATGTGAATTGAATAAACATAGATGTTTCTTTGAATTCCAATTTTGATAGCAATTCTTGGAAAGCAATACTTGTTTTTGCTACTTTGCACTCCTATCAGTTGTACAGTTTAGTTCCTGATGAAGTCCTTCTTCACCTCTAACACCTCTTGCTGTGGTTTATAAGGTAAGCATCCTCAGGAGCTAACTGTTCTGAGAGCTACTAAAGTTAAATATGGCTGAAATGGAAAAGACCAAAGAGTACAGCACATGATCCACACCTCAACAAACACAAGCGCATATGTTTTGAACTGGATCAGCACATTTTAACGCTCTTCAAACTAATGACCTTTGAACTTACAAAGTTAAAAATCTCCTGCAGAATAGATCAAAAGAACAAAGTTGTGGGACACAGAGACATTTGTATGAGGGAGTCTGAGGCTCAAGGGCTTGATCACAGTATTGGTGAGAAAGGAGGAGGGGCAACAGGTGAGTGTGCACAAAATAAAATATTATGCTAAGAAAAAGAATCTGAATCTTGGCTCCTGCTTCTAAACAAGCTGAGAGAGACATGTTTGGGAAAACAACTCTTGCACCTCACTGAAAATCATAAATTGTTGAGTGTACTACACCTTCAGGTTTCCAGTGCCTTCCTCTGATGAAAACCAACACTGATAATGAAAATTTCTTTTTTTTTTTTAATTTAACTACTTACTTTGACCTTCGATGAATATAGACTATATAGCTTCACTAACATTTTTATTATAGTCAAAACATCCAATACAGCTTTACAATTTATAATATTTCCAACAAAGTTTCATTTCTTGCATTCTAAAACAACTCTAGAAATATCACTGGGTCTGCACAAAAGTAGTTCAATTAACCCTAGGTAAGAAATGAGGAAACCTCTATTTTAGCATTGCTTCCATATACTTTTGATGCTTGTATAAAAAACAAACAGGCAATCAAACAACAAAAGGCCCTAACCCATGTCATTCCCTGCCTCCCTCCATGTCACACCACTTGTGGTCCTTCACAGCTTCAGTGTAAGAATTCTAAGGAGCTATTTAGGTAGAGAGTAATGTCTTCATTTCACAGCTCAAAAAGTGAAACAGATGAAATTATTTCTTTGCTCTACTGCTTTAGAGAGCTGAAAAAATATATCTGAATTTTCATAATGCACTTAAGCATTTAACTACTCATGATATCTGTCTATTTTTATCATGTTTCTCCTCTTTTACTCAGTCTAGAATACTTCTAATTTGCTCTAGAACTTCACATTATTTTAAAGACAGTCTTAAATATTTTGCTAATCTGTTCACTCCTACAGGATGAATAGTATTTTACTATTAAAAGGAGAAATAAGTTTCATAAGAAATTTTAATTCAAACCGTTAATGAAGTTTGCATTTGTTAGTTGTACTCACCCTAATTTTCAGGTTTTTATTTTGGGCTATTTCTTTTTGGTTGATATGTCTTCACTTTCTCATTGGTTTTATTGTTTTATTGACTTTTTTATAATTTGTTTTGATTGCTTAAATTATGAAACTGTATTCAATATCATGAATGGTTTTGTCATCTTTCCATCTATACAACAGCTTTCACACTATCTTTGATGAATATTACAGTTCATGTCTGAAGCTACCGAGGATAATGGGAATATACATTGTGCACTCTTTTAGTTAAGCATGAAGTATAGTAGCCTTATAGAAAATATCCCTAGTAGTTTCAGTATTTAAGGTGAGGCTATTTTCCAGTTTTAACAAGTGCCTGATCATTGTGGCACTGCAATACACTAAATAATGCTGACTTGTTTTTTAGTTTAGTGGTAAAAGCTACCACTTAGCTAAATCATCGAATCTATGAATCCTGAGAAGTTCTAATCTTCAGTAGATGTTCACTGTTTCTGTCTTTTTACTATAATCACTCATATTAATGCTTAGTAATTGCATGCTACTTTCTCAAACCTTTACTTATGTCTTATGTTACTTATGTAACAGTTCTTCTAGATGTTTCCCAAACCTGAATTTTATGTCTTTAAATCTTGGTGCTTCGTATTTTGATAAAACCAGAATTCTGAAATGGCTGAAAACCTGGAAATAACTTGATTAGCAAAACAGAAATATTTGAGAGAGTTCTCATTTCTTTTGCAGGTCAGATTTGGCGAGGCTTTTAGTTAAATAAATTATAATATGTTTAACCAGATAACATGGGACAAGCTTGTATATTGCACTTGATTACATGTAAAAGCCTCTAAAATATCAGATGGAAATATGGTATGTTACTATCAATCACTGCCTGTTCCTTCTGTTAACAAAGCAGTGTCAAATGAGACAAGATGTGTGCCTGTTGTGTACATTGGATTAACTGACAAAAGTGTGTTTAAGGACTGCTAATACATGAGCTAATACTGCTTTGTGATGAAAAATGCTGAGTCTGTTCCTTCCATTTGCATTCCCACTGCCAAATTGCAAACTATTTTTGTCTATATAAAAAAATGACTTCTCTTTTTTTTTTTTTCCCTTTGAATTACTTTTAATTTCAAGGTGGTCTTCCTTTCACTCAGTAGAATGTTCTTTCTCTGTCCTATCCCTGCAGTGAAGTAAGATTTTACTTTGGCAAGTGTCTTTCAACTCTTTCTGGACTTAAATGAAGTTGGCAGTTCCACAGTCTGTAGCTCTCTTGTGGAGCTTCCCTAATGTCAATTTACTTTTTGTTTCATGATGGCTTTGCTGCCTTTTTCATTATAAAAGCCATCTCATCCATGAAGTATCTTTTTCTTTAAAGAATCATCTATTTTATTGCTTTATCTGTGATCCATTTAAAAATTCTGTTCAGTCTTTGTTAATGGATCTATAGCCTCAGAAAATATTTTCTAGCCTCTCATTGGTATTCTCTCATCCCCTTCTCCTTTCAGGCATGCTAAAAAGAGCAAAGGTTATATCCTGGTTTGAGTTAGAAGAGAACTAATTCTGTTCAGTGATTTTATTTTTCAGCTCACTCTCTTTTAACTGCACTTTCTGAAGTTAATGGCATATTTTTGCAGACAGTGTCTGCTTCTAAAAGTGGTAACACAATGTTTATAGCTACTACCAAGGATTGGTGTACAGGAAGACTTTTGCTTATACTTTTTCCTCTGGAGTCCAAGGTCACTGCTAAATCTTGTGCCCCACGTTGGAAGGGGCAGAAAGTAAAAGGTGGTATATGCAGGGAGGAGTGGACTGGATAGGCGACCCTAATCTTACCAGTGAGGTACTCCATGCCATATATGTCATATCGAGTATAAAGCTTGAGGGATCATGGAGTGTCCAGCTCCTGAAACTGGTTCTCGTCTACTGCTTAGTCCAGTCTGGGACTTCCCCAGTGCCTGCTCCACAGCATCAGTGGTGACAGTGATGTAGTTGTCATCAGGGGTCTTGGGTTTGATATTGGTTTTTATATATTCTATTTGGGTAGTGTGAAGGCTTTTCAGCATACTTTTGATGGTATAATTAACAGTGTGGTTTGCTTGGGTTTTGTTTCATCCTTTCCCTAAAAAGAGAACCATGTGCATAGCAAGGTGCTTTCTTCTGCAGTATATTTTTCTAACATTTTATTTTGCATTCATCTTCTTCCATTTTCTCCTCCACAAAAAGAAAATAACTTCTACATCAAACAAATTGGGACATTTGTGACACTCTAATTGCTGAGAATGTTAATGACACTCTATCAAACTAGTTTCTACAAAAGATTTAGAAAACAGAGTAGTTAAAGATTTCTAATGTAATCTCTGCATTCTGTTGCTGATTACCTTGAAAGTAAGAACTGATTTGATGAACTAGGTTTAATATCTTAAGAAACCCTGTGTTACATTAAATTGCATTTCAGTTTTACCCCCTCCATTTGTACACAATTTGAAGACTTACTACAGCATACAGAGTAATATGGTTAGTCCATAGTTCTACATGGACTAGTAGGTCACAATGATTTCTGTTCACCTTTGTGAGAGGATACTAAATATCCAAAGGTGCCAAAGATGGCAGTCTAATGGGATTATGACATATCTCAGATACGGACAAATGTCTGGCCTTACACAGCTGCAGTTGAATGATGCAATAAATGTTTCACCATCATTAGCTAACAACTACCTTGCAGCATGGGAACAGTGGGAAAAGTGAGAATAGTCTAACTGTCTTTGTACCTTCACCAGAGAGAGCAAAGAGAGTCCCTATAGCAGCTCTGTGTGTTCATGTAACCAGACCTGTGCACACAAAATACATTTTCTCTCGAGTCCTCCAAAGATACAGAGAACTCAAGATGCTGCCCAGCAGCTAGAACTGTTTCTTTTCACTGCTTTCCATTTCAGCTCCAGAGGATGGATTTATCCCCCAGAACTGAAATTATCTGGGGACTATGATGCAGTGCAGGACTCGGGGGGGGAAAACTCATACTCTTCTGTTCAACTTTGTATTCATGCTGAGTAGCCTCTGTAAAGTAAGGCAACAACCTACAGCAATAAACAGCAAACTTTCTAATCCACCAGCTCCGAACACTTTCAACTGACCCATCTGCTATGAAAGCAATAATGTTTGCCACAAATATTTGCACATATTTGATACTGTGAAATTACACATGGCTCAAAGACTATTGATTTTCCTTTTTTCTGTGTTTGTTTTGATTCCCCAGGACAGCACATTGTACATAATATTTTGGGGTTTGTCGCTTCTGGGAGTCTGTGCTTTTTCAGATCAGATTGAGTAATTTTGAAAGTTGCTTCTGCTTTATTGATTTTCTGCCTGATTCCATTTTGCTAAGTAAACTGATATAGGAAGTAGAGCTTGAGATCATCTCGCAAGCACAATAACCAAGCCCTACCCCTTTCCAAAACACCAAAGCTTTATAATCTTGGAAACTGATTTTTATTAGACCTAGGTGACCTGTAAAATAGGAAAACCTCAGATCTGCTGGGTAAGACGGAATAAAAATAAACAACTTTGCAAACCCATTTTCCCTTGCTCGCTGCGTCCTTGCGGGGGAGAGTCGTTCTCTGTGGGCTTCCTCCGTCACCTCAGACAAAACATAAAATTCCTTCAATACACTCATGTTTCCTGAGAAAAGGCTGCTCTCTCCAATCCCAGAGAGACTTGCTCTGCTCATGCCTCTTCCCGCAGCGAGCAAATCAGCCCTGTGACCATCACTCGGGGCCTGCTGCCTCTCCAGCACTAGAAGGTTCTGCCAGGCTGGGGGCGGCCGTTGCATCCTCCTGGCTGGGGTGCAGCTGCCGCAGCCTGCTTTCCTCTCCCCTCCCACTGCTGTTTGCTTCAGTAAAACCACTCCCACCTCTCTGGCTTCTCTCTCCTCCTCTCCGAGGACACAGTGGTTCTATGGCAGGATGCTGTGGCCCCGAAGTGAAGTGGGGAGACACACTTTTCACAGTCACTGAGTTAGCGTGGTCTGGTGACTGTCTGCCAGAATGGCTACCAGGGCATGTGAGACACAGGTTCTCCTTGGCCTGTTTGTACTCGTAAAGCACCACCTTTATTTTTTGCTGTTGCCGTGTTTCCTGCTGTGTCTGCTGGCTGTGGTGGAGTTCGTGGTACTTCTGGGCCTAGGTGGACACCAAGCAAGGCATCAGAGTAAATGGAACCCAAGAGTCCGTAAGTGGCAGGTTTTAGGCTTTTTTAAAAATTATTATTGTAATTATTTTTTAAAATAATACGGAAAGAGAAATTACCTGTCTCTTTATAGTAACTAAGGTCACATTGTTCTCTAGAATGGACTTCCCTGACTTGTATTTTTGGTACAGGCCATCATGGCCTGTATCAAAAACATTGTGTCCGGCGGGATTAGGGAAGTGATTGTTCCACGTGGCACTGGTGAGGTCACACACTGAGTACTGTGTTCAGTTTGGGGCACCACTGTCAAAGAAAGATATTTGAGGTGCTGAGATATCATAATATCATATACTCATAATATTACAAGTGTATGCTATATCATATTTTTGTTCATATATAACTTGATGCAAGTTCAATACCTTCAATGCACTCACTTATTTGAATTCTAAACTTTGTAAAATGTGTGAATGTTTTGTGACAATGCTTGATATTGATCTCTACATTTTACATAGTTCACATAAACACCCATTGTCGTGGTTTAGGGTCAGGGTGTCCCCTTAGACCTATAACAGACTCTCTCTGTTAACCACACTTCCTCCCCAGAGGGGAAGAGAAAGGGAATAAGGGAGAGGGACTTGGCGATTAGAAGAGGAAACTGGAACAGCTTTAATGAAAATGAAAATAATAATAATAAAAATGGAATATATACGAAACCAATATTGGACCCAACTCCACAATCGTAGTTACATCACTGTCACCACTTATGCTGTGGAGCAGACACTGGGGGAGTCCCAGACTGGACCTCACAGCACATGTGTGTTCAGGAGCTGGATTCTGGTACTGGACTCAGGAACACACTGATCGGGATCAAAGGTAGAATGGACAGAGTCCTCCTGGGATGCTCCAAGAAAGAAACCAAAAGAGGACCTGAGCCAATACTGTTGCATTCAAGTCTTATCAGGACTATTATTAAACATTATAATGGTTTTAATTTATTTTTAGTAGTAAACTTTATCACCAAGGATCCATTTGATTATGTTACTTGACCACTTGTACAAAAGACTGCAGACTTCTCAGAGGTAGTTTGCTTAAATTAGTATGTATCTTTTTTTCAAAGAGACCTTGATTTAGAAATTATTTGATTTGGTATTTTTTTAATTAATTTAAAGTAACTTTTAAAGTACATGTTTGAGATCTTAGCAGTAAAGTTTTGAGAAATATGGTTTAAGATTGGTAATTTTATGCAATTATATAGAGACAGTTGAAACGAATAGTCAAATTTCTGTATATTAGCGGATAATTTCATAACATTATTTTCCTGAATGTGCTGTCATGCAGAATGCATGGAAGGACATACTAGGCTAAAAAGTGTTTCAAGAATTCACCAGTTATTTCTCTAGGTGAGCTTCCAATTGACACAGTGTATAGCTTTCTTTTAAAATAACTGTTTAAAAAGCTGCTTGCTACTTCAAAAGTTTAAAGTGAAGCAATCCCTAAGGGCAGATCCATGGGTATTTAAAAAAAAAAACCCGCAAACCATCAAACTGTAACCTGAAGAAGTATAGTTGAGAAATCTGATTGGAGATATTGATGGTACTGCAACTGTGTGGAGTGTGACAAGGGCGAGTGAATATAGCTTACAATCACAAAATTACTTGCTGTTCTGAGTCATATCTGTAGTTACAGATATTTTATTTTCAAATATGTTTGTTTTATTTGCAAGCTGTGTAAAACTAGCATAAATGAAGATAAGAACATTATCTGAATTTTAAATAAAGGAAATAAGGAAAATAGAGCATGGATTTATAATAGTTTGCAAGTGTGGCTAGAGATTGAAAGGTATGGAGAAGTTTACTTTTGTGGCTGAGGTTTTGGTTTAGGTGATTTCATAATTTCTTATGACAACCCTTTAGAGAAGATCTTGCAGTGGGGTATGAGGGGAACTAGTTTTTTCCATTGTCATGCTACCGTCCCGTAGCATATCTGTTATATATAGTTCCAAAGAAAGCTGGGGAGGAGGAAGCCTGTCTGGTTACAGGCCAAATGCAGAAAAGTTGGTTTTCTGGCTACAGGAAGGAGTGACAATACCCTTTGTTATTCTTACCTGAGGCTTATCAGGTTCTCAGTTTAGTGAAGGACTAAGGGTGACATCAGTGACAGATTTGGATCAAATTAACAACATGGGTCCTTGCTTTGATTAAAGTTTACTTTATAAAAACTGGTTTTAGGGAGAAGGAATATGGACCTGAGGTGGCCAGTGTCCAGCATCAGGTAGGTTTTGCCTTAGTGGTTAGAGAAGAGAAACTGACTGTGAAGCATGTGACTAGCTGGTACCACATGACTATGACAGTCTGTATTATTTTGACAGTCCATAGTACAACATATGAGGAAAAGGTGGACTATGGTCATTTTTAATAATTAAACTTTTTGATTTGCGGATATCATAAGTCATTCACTCTAATAACTATTAGAAATGTGTTTGGCCTCTAACTTCTTTTAATATGATTAATTAAGAGCAGGTATAATGCCATGATATATTTAGGTACTTGCATTGCTTTTAAATGTAATTCCTTGTATGAAAAATTATAACTTATGATTTTTCTATGAATAAAATAACTTTTTTTGTCATTTGGTTTGCTTATATATAGGAATCAAATTTTTGTTAGTCATTTTTTTATTTCTTTATGCTCTGGCTGCCCAGCAAATATAAGATCTCTGTCTCTCTCTTCCTTGTCACAACAAAGTTGTGCTGTGCATTGTAATACCGTTGGTAGAACTGAGTTGGGCAACCCATTTGCAATGCTGAAAGAAAAAACTTTCCTTTGTATTCATTGTTCCTTAATTTTTATAGAGAATATCCCAGAGCACTAATTTTTCTGGTAGTTCAGACCTGTTCATTTGAACTTGTCACTCACTGCAGCTTCACAGGCTGGTAAAGGTTGGACCTCAAAACCAGAATGAGTAGTATAAATAATATTCTGCTGTGCTGCAGTGAACTGCAAACGATGAACTTTTAATAAGCATTAAGTGTGTTTGTCCTGAGCTGTTTGATGATTGTGAGACTATTACATTAAAAGGAGAAAGTTAGAATACAAAAGACACTTCATATCACTTCTGTATTCATTTTGGCAACAGAAACTGTAAAAGAAGCCTGAAAATTTTGTAACAGTTTTTAATGAGAACATCCATTAACAGCTGAATTTCCCCAACTTCTTAGGGTCTTCATGTCTGTATTCTGTTGCATCTGTGTATAAAGGAGGCATGCTAATCTCAGGGCACCAGGTTGTGTGAATAAAGTTCCTCTCTTTAGGCTAGGATCTCAAACCAAGCCAGGGTTAGGTACAATCAGCTGGCTTGGCCTGGTGCATTTTCAGGCAGAAGCTTTAAAATCCTCTTTCATGACCATTGTCTGCTACAGTTGTCAACAGCATGTCCTGGAACTGGCAGTATTTGTGTGCTGTAGCTCCCCATGAACCCAAATGCTCCTAGTGCTCTGGGATTCCAAGAACGGTGGAAAAGGCAGTAAACTTGTGCTGTGAGATACCCTAGTACGCCAGGTATACTAGGTATACTGTGCTCAGCATGTCTCTTGTTCACATTTTTATGAGAAATTGTTTTATGAAAGTTGAAAAACAAAACCATCTTGCCAACTGGCATCTAGTAGTTTATATGTAACAACCAAGCTGCATCAAGGCAGCATTTTTCTAGATCAGTTTTATGCTTCTTAAAGATTGTTTGAAATTATTTCTCCTAAAAATCACAGAAGCCTTAAAAAAAAATAAAAATGATTAAATAAGTTTTGTATAGCTTCCTAACATTTCTTTTTTAACATTATTAGCATGCTTTGGGAATAACATGGCTGGAACATTCTTTGTGATTTGAATACCTGTGGCCACAACAACTATGTTTAGGAGATAGCTCACGTGGTTTTGTATTAAAGCAAGAGTTCTGGTATTCATTCCTAGTTGCTCAAACTCACATGTCACAGTGGGAACATTGCTCGTCACCAGGACTGAGAAAACATAAAATGGGTATAAAACTATGATTTTGATTGAATGGATCCATCAAATACCACTTTGAATTTGCAGAGAGTGGGGCCATTTGTACATTCCTGCATAAGCTTTAGGAATAAATTTTGTGCAGGAAATCTCATTACGAATATTTATATAAAGAGTTGTGATTTTGAAAATTCTGCTGCTTTTTCACAATATTACTGTCTTACTAGGAACACAGTCTTATAGACCAGTACAAAAATGCATTATTAAGGAGGAATTTTTCAATAACTTAATGCTATTAAGACAGAATTTTTATGATAAAATATTTGATAGAATTGAGAGAACTAAATATGGATTTGTATGTCTAATTTTAAGCATCTATTTTTTAACCTGTCTTAAATTTTCATATAAGGAAAATTACGTACATGGAATGCATTTTAATACATGTCTTATAGTTCTGTGGTAAGTGTACTTAAAGCGGGGTCGGGGGCAAAACCCACTTTACTTCTCTTTTTATACAGGAAAGAATTATTGATACAAGTTATAGATTAGTGTTGGACATAGTAAACATCACTTGCTCTCTTCATGAAGAGAATGAAAAGGTTTATTCAGCACTGAATATCTACATATCTTACGCAGTTCAACTCTCCAAAGAAATTAGAGTAGTTTTGTGTTTGTCAAGTATATTGGCAAAAACTACAAATTCAATATCTCAGTCCAAGGATGCTGTTAAAAGATTCAGTAGACAATTGTTTGGAAAATTAATGAATACCTGAAAAATGGAAAGGCTGTGGGAGCCTAGATATGTATGCAAAAGAAGCTGGAAACATATATGAGTTATAGAGAAAGTAGGGGGGAGTAGAATGTATCAAAAAGAGGAGTAGAATGTATCAAAAATGTTAAAAAAATCAAATCACATTGAAATAGCATGTGAAATTGTGTGACAATGCTGAGTATTTGCAGAAGTTCTAGAGAAACGGGAGAGGTTCAGGGGTGCTTTATCATTATCATTATGCTTTTTTTTTTTTTTTTTTTTGAAGGTGGGGGCCATGACAACTTGATTGAATTAGTCAATCTTTGCTGTGTTTGAGCAGGAACAACCATTCCTTTGTATAGTTTCTAGTGAGACATGTTAATGGGGGGGATGGATCTTTTCTGAAGAGGAGCAATGGGCCCAGTCTCAGCAAGACAGAAACGTTTCATGGCACTGCTAAGCAAAACTAATTGTCAAGATTGAGAGTGCTGAGCAGGTGGGATCCTAATTCAACCCCTATAACCATTTAGTCTACAGTACTGGGAAGTTCTGCTACAGTCTGTAGGAAAGTAAGTAGAGATGTGAATTTGAGATAAAGTCAGGAAGTACTGGACAGCTTTTGCAAGTCAGGACATAACAGAAACAAGGATGTCAAACTGTTTTTGTAGAAGTCATAAAGAGCAGAAAAAGCTGTATTTGTGACTTCTTTTAAAAGAAATTTTTGATTGTTTGATTTTTAAGGTTTTGCAGGTGTGTTTGTCCTGAGCTGTTTTTGCTTATTATGTGTAATACTGTGATAGTTTTTCATAATCTGATACTGTTTTATTAAGCTCCTGGGCTGATACGTTTTTCAGGATTTTGGCTGTGTTGTCTTAATAACCATTAAAATGTATTGTCAAGAGCTTTTTGTTGAACTGGACTGAATATGACAAACTATTTGGTATAAGAGACCTAAATTTAGGTGTAATCGATTTATGCTGAACTGAGAAGCAAACTTGGTTTCAAAAATAAATTTGATTACACTTCTATAAAATAGAAAATGTTTCTTGGTTCAGCTGGAACTCTTCTGCACAGTAGGTATGAATGTAAGAATGTTGATCTTCAATTCACAGTTTCAATACAGTGCTAGTTAATTATTGGGAAGAAGTTTGGATTTGCCATCTTGTATTATCAAAGCAAAAAAATCCCCAAAAGATGTTAAGTATTATACGCTTCCAAAATGTAGGCTATTCTAATTATCACAATGTTTGGTTCTTAAGGTGAGAATAAAAATCCATGGCACTGCATACCATACTTAGTCAAACTTGTATGAGCTAATATTAAATCAAAGGGAAGCTTGTGTCAAAATAGGCAACAACAACAAAATATGTGTGTGTGAAATGTGATTTTTCCATAGATGATTTTTTATCTTTTAGAAGGGCTGTGCATAACACAGTGACTTACTAGTCAGAAATATGAGTTCATTCTTTAGAAATGTTTAAGACTGAGTCTTTAGGGATTGCTGCACTCAAAGTGAAATTTCTCTTGAGATTCAAAACCCACAGTGAAAACAGATGCCCACAGAAGAATATTCTTCAGTTCTTACATTATACTTTAATGAATGAAAACACAATTTCTCAAGCTATCCAAATATTGTCCATTCATGTAGAAGAGCTCTGTGCCAATTTTTAATCAGATGTGTATTTTAAAATATTTTTAGAAGGTGTAAAAATTGTAGTCATGCTTCTTGATTTGATTCCCCCTCTGTGACTTGAGCATGAAAAACTGAAGTGGACAGAAAGCTGGCTTTGGAAGGGTGGGGAGGAACAGATGTTAGATCGATGAAAGACCAGTGCTAAAGTTTATAATGGAATATGCCTTAGACATATGGCATTCTTATTCTTTTGATTTACTTAGGATTTTCTAGAGCTTTTTTTTTTTTTTAATTTAAATTCTATTTAGATACTTTATTTCGCAGAAGTCTCTACGAAGTGGAGAGAAAGAGGTTCATGTCCACCTGTCTTGTACAGCTCCCTAACTTTCTTCTAGTTCTTTCTAGTTCTATTGCAGAAATCCAGTTCCTTTCTACATCTTCACTACTGTGTTACTACTTAACTACTACCTTATTTTCAGACTTCCTAGTTCCAGAAATGAGATGGCACATTGTCAGATGTCTTGCTGAAGCTGTTCCTCATCTAGAGTCTGTCATGCTTTGCAGCTCAATAAATCATAGGTAATTAAGTATTTCCATTTTGTGGCTACTTGAATTCACACTGATTATGTAATTAGATGTAATAAGACAAACCATTGTGCAAAAATGGTCAGTAATCTAAGGATGAGGAAAAAACCAACAACAATTTACAAGATAATGTATAAACATAAGGCTATGGAATGAACAGTTCCCAATTGCTCTATTTTGCATTTTCTTGACATTGTACACTTCAGTTTGAACACCTAACATTCTGTTCAAAAGCCTGCATGTAAGATGTCATAGAAATATTCAGAAAGGCATAAATGCTCTTGAGAAAGATATATGATTGTCCCAGTGATATTTCCCATTAGGAAGAACTGCAGGCAAATTGCTTTTGTGGTTCCTGATTTCAAGTATGAATTTAGAGCATATAAGACACTTATGATCTCTGGCTTCTGGGTCACTCTTCCTCAAATTGCAGGTTAAATCACCACACTTGATCTCTTGAAAAGAGATACAGAAGATCACAGTGCTCCTATGTTGTTAGCCTCTTCCATGTATTCTTGCAGTACCTATGGTTTTTGGCTTCAATAACAGTTGCCTATTTCATCTTCAATCTACAAATTAGGTCTTTTACGTGGTGGTCTCACTTCCTAATACAAAGTTTAATTAAAAACTATATGAAATGTAAGCCTTCTTTATAGTCAGTAAGCATTATTCATAACTTATTCTATCAACTGTATTTACTGAAGGATTAAAACATTTGTGGAGTCATTTCTTTGAGAACTTTGCATTAAATTTGTAATGTTTTCCAATGTATGCTGTACATATAATGCTTGTCACTTTGTGGGAAGTCTGTCTTGCATAAAAAAATTTTTTGTGTGATGGTATTTTATAGAGTTGGGTTTTTTTTTCATTATCAAATATTTGAAAGATAGCTAGTGCAAGATGCCGCTCTGGCTGGAAGAATAAATAATGGACGTTTTTGCCTTTGCTCAAGAAGGAGAGCATTGTACTGTTGCTAACAATAACAGCTAGAAGAATGGATATTTAAGGCCTGTGCATCTCTTCCAGACACATATCCTTCCTCTTTCACACTCTTTAACAATAATAGGTCATGAATTATTTATTATATAATATCATTTAATATTTTCCTGTTTTATATACTCTCACTCTATTAGGTGAATTTGTTCCCAGTTCAGTTTTTCTTGCACTGCTCTGGCTTTTGGGTGAAGCCTAGAAAATCTTGAAGGTGTTTTTATGCTAAAAGGTCATACATTTTGCTGACAATTACTCTAGCAAAACACAGTGACTTGTTCCTCTTACATTGTGTTAAAGCTATATAAAGTTATACCCAGAGTTAACTTGAGTCAGTCTTGCCGTTTAAGATAAATGGTACTATTCAACATTCAGATTAGCTGAATGACAAGAGTTCAAGAGTCCAGAGCTCCTTCAGTCGCTTCAGCCTCACAAGTTGTATCTTCTGCTTATTAGATCAGTGTTTTCCAGGGCACCTGCCAGAGTGTCCCTTTCCTTTAAGCACATCCCTATTGTCATGACAAAAATGTTGGAGAGTAGAATCAAAGACTGTCCTAGTTGCTAGATCCCTAGATTCATACTCTTTTGAATAAGATGTTTGAAACAAAATGTTCATGAAGGCAGGTTTATCACATGAACGAACCTTGTCCCTATAAAAGATGAGTTTATTTTGTTAGTCATTAGGGGGCTCCAATTAATTTGGAATTGTACATTTTTTTGTTAGTGAAGTAATGATGAGATCAGGAATATGAACAAGTTACTAGAAAGGGGAAAGTTGTCATCAGCTGAGTTCACAGGAAGAGCATAAGAAGGGCTATTGGACATGAGAGGTAGATTTATTATCCAGTTCAGTTATTACTAACACAAACTACTGAGATTGAGAAGAAGCTACTGGTAAGAGTACTGCTCTGTATTTTCCCTGATTTTATGCTCTTTTTCTTCTCATTGTCATCTGGATGTTAACAGGGACATAAGACATTAGGGTAATGGACTTTCCCTCTGATGCAATATGGGTAGAATCACAGAATCATTTAGGTTGGAAAAGACCCTTAAGATCATTGTGTACAACCATTAACTTAAGACTGCCAAATTCACCACTAAACCAAGTCCCTAAGCACCACATCATCTACAACACTTTTAAATACCTGCAGGGATGGTGACTCAACCACTTCCCTGGGCAGCTTGTTCCAATGCTTGTTAACCCTTTCAGTGAAGAAATTTTTCCTAACATCCAATCTAAACCCTGGTGCAACTTGAGGCTATGAGGGGATAACTAGTGCTCACTGCTTGTGAGCTGTAGTACTGTCATAGTGGTCATAGGTATAACACTCTGATACCCAAGGTAATCAAGTTCTGCAGAAGAATCTCCATAAATGTTAACAACCTGGCAATTTTAAGTAAATAAATACAAATTTTCTCCCTCAAATGCATTGTACTTATTTTTGGAACTTGCCTTTAATACGCTGTAATGTCTTTCCTACTGGAGAAAAAGAGAGAAATGAATTTAGGACACTCATGGTTAAACATTAAGTATTTTGTTCTGATCTAGGCCTGGTATACTGTCAAAAAACAAACAAACAAAAACCAACAAAAAACCCCTTAAAAGATGACATTTCTATTTGAAAATTTAGAGAAGAAATTCATTGCATCTTTATCTTACAGTTACTGCTAACTGGAAGAAATGTTAGCCAGAAACTATACATTCAGGCTCCAAAATCATTCTGGATTAAAATCAGCTATGTTGAGGTGGATATTCAATTCAGATTTCTAGATAACTCTTTATTAGGAGTAAAAATAATGTTCAGTTCTGTTTCTTTTTTTGTAAAATGCCATCCCTCCGCTATGATTAAGTGAAAGAAATGTAGGTCTGTGGTTCTTCTGTTGTAACTTCACGTGGAAATCATTTTACATGTGAGGGAACAAATGCTATAGGGGGGAGAATGGGAAGAAAATATATTTAGGTACTCTTAGACCTATTCATATTGTGTCTTTCAATCCAAATTTGCATAATTCTTAAATCATTAATGCACTGTTCCACGTATGCTTCGATATTGCAAACTCAACCTCCCCGACTTACCTTTGTACCTCTCTGAAGAATCTTCTAATCAATAAAATCTAATACCGCATGCCAATGTGTTATCTATATGTTAATATAGCTGTAGTACTATTAAAATTAATATAGGAAAAAAAATAGGCTTAACAATTCCAAGATTATGACTTTGGTAATTGAAAGTGATTCTGATAGTATGTGGATGATGCATACTTGCCATATGAGGATGTATATTTTTGATTAATTGGATAATGAAGAAATAAACCTTGTGTGTTCTGTTGTTAGGATTTACAAGACTTTATGCTAAATAAGAAGTTCACTTTCATCTTACCTCTGTTGTGAAAATACAATTCCCTACCATAACAGGGATTTAACAGGATTACTATAGCAAACACAGAAACTTTCCTACTTAGAAGCTAAAAGTTACATCATTATTCACAGTGTGATCCATTAAATTAACCAGATTTCTGTGCAGAGTATTTACCTGGCAGGTGGTTTACCCATCCCACTTTTGTACATTTTATTATTTTAAGGGACCCAAACTAGCAGCAATGGTATTCGAAAATTATCTAAAGCTATATTATAAATAAAAGTTTAATGAAGAATTAAACATTTCCTTGAGGAAATACTTTTGAAAATGTAGTAAGATGTATCTGTCTTTTATTCAGACATTAAGTTCTTTTCTAGTTCTTGGCAGCCAGATAAAGCTACTTTTCCCTTGCAGTGGTCTAAATAAAGGAGTTGACAAATAACAAAAACAATTAGCACAGATACCTAATTGTCCATCTGAAATAATTTCTCTGTAGTGCAATTTGTTTGCTGCTGGTTTCATTAGCAATAAATAGTAAGAGTGGTTTTATAAGGAAGTCAATACACACAGTTGAAAACAAACAACAGGATAAAAAAGACATAGAAGAGATAAGTAGTTTGAAAAATATCCTGAGACTGAGTCCTTGGAAACAAGTAATGTACAAAACTCAGGTCTTATTTTTCTTTTTAACATTTTGCAGAAGTTTTAAGTTCATATAATTTCCGTATATAGAATTATGTGAGACTGGGAACTTAACCTTGTAGCTTGCAAGCCTATAAATAGGTATTCATAAACTAGAAAGTTAATTCTTACTGTGGGAAAATAGTGGTTTTCACTCTTAAGACGTGTAGGGAAATAGCTTCAGAATTAGCCCCCAAAACCTTATAGCAGGTTCAAGTATAAGCTGTTTCAAGTAGAAGGTTTCAAGTATAAGCTGTGAGAACTGTGAATTGTTGTTCAGTTTGAAGATTAACGTGGAGTGGGCATCAGTACCTTAACATGTTAAGGTTCAGTGGGGTCATGAGTGTAGCTTTTAATTAAAACTTCTTTTACAGTAATCATATAATGGAATCTTAGTCTAAATTTAAAAAGTTAGTCAATCCATAACTGTGCATAACCACATTGATAGAAAAGTTATAGTATAACTTTGATTTTCATTTGTCAGAGGACAAAGACACAAATGTTATTTTTATCAAAAATGCCATTCTTTCTTTAGGAAAAATTGCCCATCAGTTCAGACAAAGATGTCAATATCCAGTAGTTTTCTGGCTCTGTAATTGAGTCACTTCCTTCCAGCCTAATATTCTTTCAACATTTAAATAGTGGTTTCTTAAAGCAGATACCGTTTTTCTCTCGTGGGGTGGTTGGGCTGGGGGGAGAGAGCACAAGTCAGTCCCGGCCCAGAATCCAAAGTCTGAAAAATGACAAAAAAACCAGTATCTGATGCCAGACTTATAACAGGTTATCACAGGAGAAGAGGGAAAACAACAGTTAAATAACCTTTGTAGAACTGCTATGATTTTTTGCCACTTATTTCTAAAATTGCCTGTTTTGTTTTACTTTAATCCTTGCAAATGATAAAGTGGGTGATATATCAATATGATAGAACTCCAGTCCGATGTCCTATTTTATGTCCAGTGAGGCCTGGAGACTACCATTGATAATAAGGTGGCCATTAAAAACTGTGTTTGAAATACTATTCTTCCACAAATACTTTCTTATTTTCTCTTCATGGTAAGGTTCAAAGCCCTGTGTTTGGTTTTGTAGTGTTTCAGTATAGGGAACTTGAACCTTTCCAGAGCAAGCTTAGAAAGTGAGAGGACACATGTTGGTGCTTGGAGTGTCAGACACTGGACACAAAGCAACATCGATGATAATGTTGAAGCTGTGGAGCTTTCTATTAGGGTATACCAAATTGAATGTAACATCAAGACATACAGACTTCATTGTCAAAACAGTTACATATTTAAATTTCTAGGTTAAAAAATTTTACATAGGAATGTAACTTCAGAGACAAATTTTTGAGTATAATATTTCAGGATTCTTTCTTGGTTTTAGGTATAATTTAGTCAAGAATTGAATGTAATGAAGTATTATGCCGAAATCTTGTGTTCTGATTTAAGTGCTGAGGTGGTAGGAAATACTGAAAACTTACCATGTATGTGACAGCTTAGTGTCACATAATATTTTATATCTGTATCTCATCCTGAGGTGTTTACTTTTCATAAATATGGTAAACAGTAATGTCTCGATTTCATCTTGTTTTCATGTTGGATCAATATTAAATGAACACTAAGTGTAATTTTTGTCTTTCTGGGAAAGTGGGTTTTTTTGCATCATGCTTTTATAAAGAAGCTTGAGCTCAATGCTTCAACCTTAAAATTGGTAAAAACTAACTCATTAACATGGTGGCTATCAATTGCCTCTCAGTGAAAATACACTTCCAGACAGTAGAGGAACCCCATTTAGTACTGTTTTGTCTCAGGTTTGTATTCATGATATAGTGAGGCAAATAAAAGTTATAACAATAATACATCTGAAATATTTGGATTAGATGTGATCTATCTATGTGTCTAGATGCATGCAGAAAAACTACATACAAGCTTTTATCTCTTTTTCTTAAAGCCTATTGAGAAACAGCTCTCTTGGAGTAACAATGTGTCCTGGTTTGAGTGATTTGACTTTTCAGCTCGGTTCTAACTGCACTGTCTGAAGTTAGCAGCCTGTTCTCACAGACAGTGTTTGCTTCTAGCAGCAATAACACCCCATGGTTAGAGGTACTACCAAGGACTGGTGTGCAGACCAAGGCCACTGCATCACTGACGGTGATTATCGGGGGATTGTTTTCAATACTGCTTTTGTATATACTTCTATGTATTCCATTATTATTAATTTAATTTTCATTAAAGCTGTACTAGTTTCCTTTTCTAATCGCTATGTCTCTTTCCCTTTTTCCCTTTCTCTTCCACTCTGGGGAGGGAGGGGGTTAACAAAGAGCATCTGTTATAGGTCTGAGGGGCGCCCTGACCCTAAACCGTGATACAATGGCAGATTGCATATTTAGGAAGAATGCAGTTCCAATTTGGTCTATAATGATGCATTAGGAAAGCTCCTGTTATTCACCATGTCAGCCTGATTGCTTTTCTGACTGCAGTTTTCAATTAGGCATAATGTGTTCTATTTGTGTGTGAAAGGAGAGGAGATAAGGGAAGATTTTCTTTGTTAGCAAATAATGAATTTGAGTAAGCACTTACACAAAAACAGTATATTGTAGCTGTGTGCAAGTTATTTTCTAGATTGAAATTAATATAGTTACCTTGATTAAAGGTGCATTTCCTGAAGTGCACTTTATCACAAAAAAGTTGAGAGTTCTGGTTTTGTTAGATACTTTGAAAGTGGTTGTATGAGAAGACAGAAAAAACTAAGAAGTGTTTCACTTCGTTTGTAACTAGTCAGTAAAGAACTTGTATATTTTATGCAGTAGAAACTGTCTAAACAGGTTGAGTCCTATTGTCTTTTCAGAAGGATGTTTTCCCACTGTTGAACATTTCGGATTATTTCATGGGTTATAAAGTAAAAATTCATTCTAATATTAAAAAGTTAGGTTGCACTGTATCTGTCATTAGTATCTGTCCCTTTCCTAATCCTCTCCTGTGTCTTGATAGACAGATAGAAATATTGTAAAGTGGCAAAGTAAGGGATCCTGAACCAAGTATGCGTATGTCTCTGTATGAAGGAACATACCATGTTTAGATTTCCATTGTAAAAACTAACCAGTAAGCTGTGAATTCTCGCACATAAGTTCTTATAAGTGAGAATTGAAATGATTGCTTAATGCACTGCTGCTGAATGAGGAGTAGCAGGATTCCTTAGAATAAGAGTGGAGACCTAGGAGGAAAAAAATTTGCTCATACTCTGTAAGAAAACCTTTGGAAAATAGTGTTAAACTAGCCTATTTGGCAGAGAAAGACTTAAAATTCCATAATATGTGGTCTTACCTCTTTTTAGAAATTGTTTTTTATGATGTATCTGTTATTTACTTCCTACAAAGAAGTGTTTCATGAACTTGCATCAGGTGGATGCACTCTGCCTGACTCTGCAAACATCACAATATTCTGCTCAAACCTTCTTCCTAAACTGCAGTGAACTCTTGTACATTGTTTGGCTTCCTGCTCCTGGGAGGAGCAGGTTAGAGACAATCACAAAGAAATGTTGTGCCAAAGTGGTAACATTGATTAGATAATTGCAATTTATTGCTTTTCAGAGTACAGTTCTGTCTCTTATGCACCCTACTAGATCAGAAATAACTAAAATGGCAGAAGCTGCAGCATTTTCTCTGATTGTAGTGCACAAGAGCTGTTCCTCTTCATTTTTTGTAGACAAGCCCTTTGACCTTTCAGATGGGCTTTGCTGTAACAGTAGGGAAAACTTGAAAGGGTCCATTACACAGGGCAGAAACTCTGTTATCTTTATCGTAGTCCAGTTCAAATGAAACACGGTAGCTGAAATAGAAGGAAGGACAAATTGATCAGACTAGTCACCATTTACAAAACACCACAGTACGTGGAGAAACCCCAGTCATTTATTTACTGGTTGGTAGTTAACCTAACGTTCGTTTTTACTAAGCATCTTTCCTTGTCTGCCTCTGCTTTTGGACCTTCCAGCAGCATGACATGTAACTTAAATTGGTATTACTGGCAGCCTTTAACTTTGGTCCTTTTTGATGTTTCAGATTCATGTTTTTTTGCCTTCACTTACATTTCTTGATCTGTACAGCTGTATGTCATACTCCTAACCTTTGTCAGCCATGAGTAACCTTGCAGTTATATTTTGACATGAACTGCACTCATCGTGTTACTTTGGAGTGTCAGTTAATACCTTCTTTTCTGGTCTCAGATCTAGTTATTACTTTCTGGGGCAGAAAAGAACAGACACAGAATCCATCTAAGTGCACCTGTCTGCTAAAGCCTAACCGAGTAACTAAAGGCTATCTCTGCTTCCCATTCCTGTCAGGGACCATATGCAAAGAAGCTGATGCTAGTTTGCCATCAGCTTTCAACATTGCTCCAGCTCTTTTGACTGTGGTTTTGTAGGCATTTTTGCACATTATTCTTCTGTGGACAGGCTGTACTGCATTAGGATGCTGCCATTATTTTTTTCTTTTTCTTTTCTTTTTTTTTTCTTGGTTTTTTTTGTTTGTGGGTTTGGGGGTTTTTTTGGGTTGTTTTTTTTTTTTGGTTGTTTTTTTTTTCCCCCTCCAATTGCTTCTCAGCCCTTCTGAACCCTTTTTCCACAAATATATCAACTCAAGGTTTCAGGCTACTCCGTGCTATTTTCTACTTTGTTTTTCCAAATTTCAACTTCATT
>WTSP01018780.1:0-11332 GCA_025331215.1 Actenoides lindsayi | reverse complement strand
CCACGGGGGTCCCTGGGGACGGCCGCCGGGCTGGCGCTGGCCTGGCGGGACGTGCTCCACCTTCCCAGCTGCCCAGGCGTGGCCGCCTCGCCCCGGGCCCGGCGCTGCCGGTGACGAAAGCTGTAATAGTCCAGGTCGTGCCCGTAATCCCCAGTGACCGGAGCGGGCTCCTTCCTTTTGGCTCCAGGTACCGGCCCAGATCGCTTCTCCTTGGCTTCAGGAGGTGAGTCTGTGGGCTCAGGGCTGTCCACTCCTTCCTCCTCCTCCTCAAGGAAATCTAGGGAGCAAAGGCAGAGGTAAACACCCCGAGGGACCCGGCCTGAGACAAGCAGTCAGAGCTTGTCCGCAGCAGGAGATTGGCCTGCCAGCAGCGAGGGAGACAGAGCTGGTGGGCACTGAGCAATGCTCGCCAGGGCTGGCGGCTCCAGGCTCTGCCCATTGCCCCTCCACACCCTGGCACCACTCACACGGCACTCAGGGAAGCGAGCACTTTCTCAGAGGCAAGTCCTGCCCCTCTCCAGCCCTCCAGCATCACTGGGGGCATCCCGAGGAGCCACATCTCTGAGCGGATGGGCTGGTGAGCGAGGACGCCGGGAGCTCAGCCCCGTGCCAAGCTGATGAGAGATGCCCAAGAAGCTGCCAGCGGGGAGCGGTGACTCACTGTCTGGGTTGAGGAAGAGAAACGCTCGCTGGCGTGGATCCTCCTCCTCCTCATCCATCTTCATGTACTTATAAAACCCGAACCTGGGAGAGGGAGAGGAACGATGAGGTCCTGGAGCTAAGGGAGGGGTGCAGGCGCGAGCAAAGGGACGTGATCACGCACACGCAAGCCCTCGTGTGTGCCAGGGGGAACATCCCTGGCTGCAGCGCAGGCGCCCGGGCACAGCCCGGCTCCAAAGGGAGCTGGGATTTCCCAAATCTAGGAGCCCTGCCAGGCCTCAAGCTGCTACGTGCCCGAGAGGTGGGAAAAGAGCCAGTCTGGATGTGGCCCTTCCATGGGGGATGGAGCCTGGGGACACATGGCTGAGGATGCAGCAACTCAGCACTGTTCCTCCTGCTCTTTGAGCACCCTGCTGACATCAGCCCCCTCCTCCCCCCCTCTATCTACCACCCCCAAATACCAGTCCCCAACACATACTTCTCCAGGTAGAGGGGGGACTCCCTGTAGAAGCACTTGTTTTCTGTCTCCATGTGAGTGAGGCGCGTGAAGTCGTTGGGGTACACGAATGAGAGGTAGACCTGAGGAGATGACCACGCTGCCATCAGCCTGGCGCAGAGCAGGCTAGGAACCAGGGACCCAACGCCACCAGTGCAGCCCCTCCACACCAAGATGCCCCCCAGCAGCTTAAACAACCCACAGGCCTTTTAACCCAACCCCCTCTGGGTCAAGAAGGGGAAGCTCAGCCAGGTCCTCCAGTAAGGGACATTTTCTCCTGGATTTTAACAGGATGGAAACGTCCCTGCCCTGAGATGAGTGCGAAGCGTTCAGCTTTGCCGTGGCTCTGACGACAGCGTGACCCCAGCCCCATCACGAGGAGACACTTACAAACTGCAGGCCCTGGTAGCGGGCGATGGGGAAGTCCTTCACCACGTAGGTGGGGCTGTAGGCACAGGGCACCAGCACGTTCTCCACTCTAGAGGCCTCGATCGCAGGGGCTGAGGAGGAGCAGCAGTGGCTCAACCCAAGCCCTGCTCTACCACCCCTGTAACCCAACCCACTGTACAGTTTGTAGCCCAAACCGTTCCAGCCTGTCCCCCTACAGACCCCAGCAGAGACGCTCTCCACCCAAGAGATGGGCAGAAGGTAGGAGTGATGCTCTGGGTGCCTGTGGCAGCCAGGTCCTGCCATTTTCCTCCCCCAAGCCCCCACACAGATCTGCAAGGATTCAGTCCCAGGCACTTACTGAGGAAGAAGGTGTCCCTGGGGTCAGACTTCAGCATGTCGGCCCCATGCTCATCGTGCTGTGCCTCCCAGAGGTAGCTCCCACTGTGGCTGGCCAAGGTCTGCGGGATGTGCTCCACATGGTTCATCTTCAGGGACGACTCATCTGAAGGTGAGGAGAGAGGCTGAGCTCTACATGCATATGGAGCATTGTCCCAGGAGCATCCTCCAAGGTGGCACTTCCCAACCTCTCTATCCCTCCCGCCAAGAGGGCTCAGAGAATCGTGGATTCCTCCTGCTCCCAGGAGAACAAGGGGAGCCCATGTGCTTGCACAAGGGCAAGCCCAGCTTCTCCAGCCCCCTCACATACTGAAGACCCCGTGACTAATCAGCCTAATGATGATTGCCATCAGCTAATGAGCACCAAGAGGCCAAGGGTACAGCTGATGTCAGCCAGGCAGTCCTGGCTCCGATTACAACATCGCTCCACTCAATGACAAGGGGCGGGAACGCTCGGTGACTTTAACTCCCAAGGACACGGGTACACCGTGAACGTTCTTCCCCATAGAGATGCGGGTACATGCAACATGAGCTGGTGTTGCCTCCTGGTCAGGGATGAGGGTGGCACGTTGTCCTTGGCTAGCAACCAGCCCCCGGAGCTCCCCACAGGAGGTCACCTTGCTCCTGGGCCATGCTCAGAGCCGCCTGCCCCAAGCACCCACAGGTGCTCCCTTTCCTGCAGCTCCTGAAGCCAGCAGGAACCTCCTTCCCGAGCCCCAGACTCTTCTGCTTGCGTGGGAAAAGGCTCCCCAGACGCCTCCGTCAGCTGGCTGAGGCTGGGAGGCAGCCTCTGGAGAAGCCTGGAGCAAGGGAAGGCAGGAAGATGCTCTGTGAGCTGCTGGCATCCCCCCTATGCCACAGGGACAGGCTCCCCACGAGTGACGTGGCTTCACCCCGGGATGCTGCTGGGGGCCAACGAGCTGGGAAGTGGGAAGGAGAAGCGGACAGAGCCGGCACCGACGGATAACGGTCGGGGTGGGAGTTTATCTGCACATCATCCATCTCACGGGCACTGCATCGATACCAGCAGTGCCCCTCCATCCCTCTTCTCCCCGCTGCCCCCTCCTGCCTTATCGACACCTCCAGGGCATGTTTGATGAGCGCTCCTCCAGCATATTGAGCACTGGGGCAGGACCCATCTATCAAGTCCTTTCTCGCTGCCAGGGAAGTGGCAGGAAGCAGAAGATCTATAGATTTAATTAAACCTTGCACCATCCATCCGTGCTCATGACACAGCTCCTCATAACTCAGGGTCAGGCCACGGGTCCAGCCCTGCGAGGTCCCAGCAGCAGCAATGAGCAGGGAGCACCACGAGAGCGGTGTTTCTGTGGTGTGTCACCTCTGCATCCCGTTTTGGGAGGGCTGCAGCAGGTCCCCAGCACCATCCCCGCCTGCGGCAGCGGCTCAACTCCTTCCTCACACCCAGCAGAAGCTCTGGAGGGGTAAGAAGCTGAGATCTTCCCCCAGGATCAGATTTCCCAGGCGCTGATGCCATCTCCCCCCGGCTGCACCACGTACAGCCCCCCAAGAGCTGCCTGCTGCAGCTGCAGGTGGACACGTGTGGCCCTTACCTGTGTACAGAGAGATGTAGGAGGAGTCAATCACCTCGAACTTCAGGCTGGGGAGGAAAACTCGCCACTAGAAAAAGAGGAAAGGAGGTGGAGAATGAGTGGGAGGGCAGCGGGGGTTCAGGATGAATCTGTCTGCCCCCAGGCACCCCAGGATGGGTTCTCCCCTGTCCTCAGCTCCCAGAAACTTGTCTGCACTGATCCCAGCCCCGACCCTGCAGGAGAGGAACAAGGGAGGGGACGGATCCTGCCCTAACACAGACCCAGCCCCATCTCCTGCCTTTACCCAAGGGGATTTGGGATTAGCAGGCATCCCCCGCACGGTCAGAGAGGTGAAGGCTCCAGGGGGTGGGGACAAGCTCATGCTGCATCCCTCTCAGGACTGCCACACAGCCACCCGTGGTCCTGCCGGGCCAGGCAGCCAGAGACAGCCCAGTATCATCAGCAGCATCAGTAACATCACAGGCGGCAGCGCAGCCACTGCACCATCTCCTCTCCTCCCCCACATCGCTCTGGTGCCGCCTGAACCCACATCGACCGCGGGTGACTTTGCGTTGGCTGAAGAGGGTCTTCAGAGCTGCACCCACAGAACCACGTGCATTTTAAAAGCACCTCTGGAGCCTTTGTCCAGACAAGCCCTTAGATACCCCCAGGGAGAGACGCACCAGGGTCCTGCTTTGTTGTCGTTGTTTCTTTCTGAACATCTGAAAGGTTTCCCTCCCTCCAGCAAAAAAAAAAAAAAAAAGTCTCCCCCATCTATTTGTTTTTCGCAGCAGAAATGCAGATCTTATCGGGGTAGAGCTGGGGAGGGCGAGGCTGAGCGGTAGGGAGGGGAGCTGGCGAGGAAGGGGCCTCCTGATGCTCTGCTGGCACCAGTTCGGCTCCAGTGATTAACGACTGCTCGGGAGAAAGGAAACCTTTGCTAACGAGCCAACATCTTCCCCTCCCAAAGAGCCCCAGCTCCCGACACACGCTCCAGGCTTTGCCAGGGCCGCGCTGCCAAGGCGGACAAGTTGGGATTTGAAAGTCACGGTACCTCTAAGGGGAAAAGGAAAAAGAGACCCACTCCATCCACCACGGCCACCTCTCCCACCACAAGCCAGCAAGGTGGGCTGTCTGGGGACCCAGCTGCTCTGATCTTACATGGTCTGGGCTCTCCTTGCCCATGGCAAAGGGCTCCTGAGAGAAGCTGCCCGCAGGGGACCCTTCTCCCTCTGCAGAAGGCCAAGGAGAAAGGAGAAGGGAAGAGACTGGCCATGCAGAGCTGGGTGTCCCAGCACTGCTGGAGCCTGGAGCAGCTGCTCCATGGGCACCCACTCCAGAAGCAAGGCAGGAGTGCAGGGTCTTTAGATCCTGAAAGGTCATTGGCACGAGAAGATGGGATGAGCACAGAGAAAAGCAGCCTGTGCCAGGTGTCCTGTGCAGGAACAGCCCAGGGACATGAGGACATGAGCCCCAGCTCTGTCAGAGTGCTGTCGACTTGTCCCCTCTGCAGACTGAGCCCCTGGAGGCCACAGGACGGGGTAATCGTTGCTTGGCTGCAGCACAAGGCATTTTAACACGCACAGGGAAAAGCCCTGGTGCCAGCTCTGGGCAGGACAAGCCTTGCCGGGAGCACGGCGTGGGGGCATCTACTCACACCAACTTCCACGTGGTCTGAACCTCGGTCGTCTTGCTTGTGGAGCAGCTCGAAGTAGTAGCGTCTGGAGGACATGAGGCTGTGCAAGAGGGGATGAGGCTGGTTAGAAATCCTGGCTGAGTTGACTCCTACAGCTGCCAGGGCAGTGGAGGCTCCCCTGCTAGAGAAGCCATCGCAGGAAACCCTCTGCATCTTGCTCACACATGGCTAAACCTCCCTGGGGCAAGGAACCAGGCAGCATGATGTGGGTATCTGCTCCCCCCTCCCACTGCTGAGAAGCTTCATGAGATCAGGGCAATCCCCTGACCCAACCTCATCATCTGCAGAGGTGGCTGCAGCCCCCAACACCTTCAAGCCATGGACCTGGGGGTATGGTTGGTTGAGCTCTTGTCCAGCACAGACCCTACACGCCAGGGTCTCCTCCAAGGGAGAAGGAACCGGTTAGAGTCAGCATGGAGCCAGCAGCTCCACCTCCCTGACGCCATCCACCCGGGATGGGCAGCAGGAGCAAGGACACACTTACTGTAGGGGCTTGGAGACTTGTGAGCTGAATTTGGTGAACTCTCCTGGCGCTGTCCACTCAGTACCCAGCTGTGGGAAGGAAGAAGGAGCATGTGAGAGCACCAGGGACACCATGGGCCAAGCGAGCATGAGTCTCTCCTCAACTTGATCAGACACTGTGCCACGCTGCAGAAAGGCTCTGCAGGCAGAGGATATCCCAGGGCCTGCTTGTCCCCAGCTGGTGGCCCTCTTGCCACAAGAACTTGTCACCGGACAACACCACCAAGATCCCAGAAATACAAGGGTGCGATGATGGCCATGAGGATTCCACTGGGGGGAGTTAACACCAAGAAAATCCAGGAGGAAACACTACATCATCTGTTCTTGGAAATAAACTGGGCTTTGGTAGCTGCAATTAGGATGGGGCCAAGGGGCAGATGGTCCTTTGGAAGCCAGACCGGGCCTGGCCAGGGGCAGAGATGGGACCAGGCTGAGATAGCCCAGCATTTCCCAAGGGGTGAAGAAGCAGGAGAAGCTGCCTCTGGCAAAGTCACACCCAGACCCTGCACGCTCCCTTGCAGAGCTGCTGCAGCAGCGGTGGTGGCTGGAGAGCACCAGCGCGCTTGGACCGCTGTCACTGAGCACCGGGGATCCTGGCAGGCAGCTGGGACGGTGCCAGCACAGCGGCAGCAGGGAGAGAGGCACCGCCAGGGGAGACGAGCTCGGCGGGAGCCCCGGCATCCCCGGCGCAGGGAAAGGCGGCGAGCCGGGGCCGACGGTCGTACCTTGCCCACGAACGCTGCCAGCCGGGCGTTGGCTGGACTGTCATCGGAGCTGAGCCAGAGCTCCGAATTGTCATCCGATGCCACGGAGAACTGGAAATCCCCTGCGGACAGCAAGGGGGAAGGTCACCACCGAGGGACTGAGCAGCCCCGGCAGCGTGGGCTCAGCCCCAGCACCTCCTTGTGAGACAGGGAAGCAGGGAGGGAGGGAGGGATAGACGGACAGACAGACAGATGGACGGAGGAGATGGGGTCACCTTGGACCCTGTGTCATGGCTCTGCCCTGGATGGGACTGGGGCTTCACCTCCCTTCAAAGCAACCAGGGAAAAGGGTCTTTGCTCCAGAAAGACCTTCCTGCCTGGGAGCCAGGGGGTTGGGGACTGTCTCCAAGAGCCTTTCTGTCCTCGTGTGGCCCAAGAAGGGGCAATGGGGCAGCTTCTCCACATCGCTGCAGGGGGAGAAGAGGCCAAGCTCCATCACTCACCATCCTTGAAGGGGTGGATGTAGCCAAAAACCCTCAGCCCGTAGTTCTTCCACTTGGGTGACACAGCCAGCTTCTTCACCGTGGTGCGGGTCTGCAGAGGACAGACATGAAAGCAGGAAAGGTTCATGCCCAGGCTCACGCCTTGCACCAGCTTCACTCAGCCCACCTCCTCCTTGTTATCCTGGGGTCCCATGTCCCTGGCACCAGAGGGGACATGGACATCCCATCACCACCCACCTCTCCCACCATTCCTGTTCTGCTATTACCTGTCCCAAACCAAACCAAAAAGCCTGTGAGCAAAGGTCTTGACCAAGCCCACGGCCAGTGGAGATCCACTAGCACCCAGAGAGGGAAGAATGGACCCTCTCTCCAACCTACCACCACCAGACCTGGGACTCACGTGGGGAAAGAGAGGAAAGTGGAGGTTCTTCCTCAGGTGCCTCACGGCCCCTCCGCACCAGTCTTCGAAGACGTGCAAGTTTGCCTTTCCTTTGTACTGTCAGACAAGAGAGGGGGTTGAGCAGGGTGTCCTCCTGACCTACCCCTCACCTCCCATGGACAGCGTGACGTGGATGTCAAGCCCTAGTGATGTGACCTGCCCAGCCTCAGCCCTCCTACAGTGACACTGAGGAAGGGCTGAGCTCCCATCCCTGTGCCAGCCCCAGGGTCCCACCAACCCCCAGGAGATGGCCACAACACCAGCCCCCAGGAGATAACCCTCCAGCTGCTGCTCCTGTGGGTCCCAAGCGCACTTGGACAAGGGATGTTGCATGGATAAGGCACCAAAAGCCCGACCCCGTCCTTCACCCACCCCACTGGGCAGCACACAACCAGCACCAGGAGACGGGAGCAGTGTGGACCCCTCCAGAGAAGACAATGGGGCTGACACGCACCCGAGGAACTCATCCCTGGGGGCACCGTTGACCCCAGGGCCAGGCAGAGCCTCCAGGACAGGTGACGGAGAGCATGGAGGAGGATGGCTGGAGATGGCTTTGGAGCCTGGCACACTGCGGGGACACAGGCTGCAGGCTCCTCAGCGAGGGGCTGGGTGGATGTCCTCCTCCACCTCCCCCTTTGCTGTTCCCTGCCCACTTACCTGCTCGCTCCAGGGCAACGCCTGCTTGGTCAGGTTGAGTTTGGGGTGTGCGGTCGCTTGGTCGGACCGTTGGCCTCTGGAAAACCAGCCATCCAAGTCCTGCCCGTCATTCTGCTGAGGAAGTGGGAGAGAGAGATGTGAGGGGGATCAGAGCCAGCCTGGCTGTGCTTGCAGGAGGTCACCCTAGGTCTAAACATCTCGTCTTGGATGTCAAACACTGCCAAATCAAGGCAAAAGCTTTCAAGGCTGATGGCAAAGGCGAGCAGGGAACAAAGGAGAGCAGGGGCAGGAGGAAGCAAAAAAGTATTGGCAAAGTGTCCCAGAGAGCAGAGTTTCGAAACATTTCAGCTAAACCTGTTTCCCTTCCTCTGCTGAGAAGAGAAACTGCTCTAAAAAAGAGACTTTTCTGTTCATCCAAAACATTTGGCCAGTCTGATGGGCCACTGGAAATGGAGTATTTTGGTCTGCATCTCCAAAAGCAGAAGGAATCTCTGTATCTGCTCCCAGGCAAGGGAAGAGGCATGTCTCTCCACTCCCCCTCTACCTTTAACAGGGATTAGGTTAATCCCATCGTTTGTGTGACATAATTTAGAGGGATTAGAGGAGCGTTCACCTGCCCCCTGCTTGCTGAAGAGCTGACAGGTGACAAGGAGAGGCGGGTGCTTCTGGAGCCCACCCGGATCATCCTCCTCTTCCCCCATGTCAGCAGCTGCAGGCAGAGCTGGAGTGAGCCCGTGCCCTCCCCGTGGGGTGGGACCGAGCGGGACATGGATGTCCCTGCCACCTGTCCCAGGAGGCTTCACAGTCATCATCCCTTGTGGCCTCAGTTGGGAAGGGAGGGACCAGGCCACCCCCTGAGGAGCAGAGCTGACCCTCCCCAAAAGCAGAGCCCAGCTCCGAGCCCAGGTGAGAACAACCGCAGCGTTGAGGAAGCGTGGCCCGTTAGGATGCACAGTGCTAAAGCAGTAATTAGCACAACTTTGCCTAAACGAACTCATTAGCGTCCCGGAGGAGGGGAGCGGTGCTCCTGGAAGACACTGTTACGGAGGTGGCATAATTGTGCCACGCTCCCTGGAAGGATTCACCCTCCTGCTGGGGAAAGCTCAGCTGCAATTCCTGCTGTGCCCTCCGTCCTTGGCTTGCACCAGCCCATGCCTTCCCTCATTTTCCTCCTTTGTCCGTCTGTCCCTGATTTATGAGGAGCTGGGGGAGCTCAGAGCAGGGGGTGCCCTTCCTGGCCCCCCCCTTGCCAGGCACGATCAGCCTCCTGCCCATTCCTGTATCTCATGGTCTAATTGCTGCCTGGCCTGAAGCCGTCTCTTCTTGCTGGCAGGTGGCTCCCAGCGCCTGGAGAAACCTCTCTGTCCCCCCATGGAGGGGAATCAGGGCGGGTCTCCATCCCATGGGTGAAGAGGACGAGTCACCAGCACCCCTGCCCTGCCCCAGAGATAAAGCACCAGCTGTGCCGCCCGCGAGACCCACAGCCGGGAGCTCACCGGGAGTTTTCCAGCTCCTTTTTGGAAGCCACAAGTTTTTGTGCCTTTCTGCAGAGTCTCCTCGAGTCAGGCTCTTTGCCCTCCAACTGGGGTGAACTTTCCCCCCGCCAGCCCTAACAGAGGGGACCATTCCCAGCTCAGCTGCCCACCGCTGGAAACGGGGGTGGGGTTATTTGCTGAAGGCGGGGACAGATGCCCAGTGGCTGTGGGAGACACTGGGCAGGGCTGGGCACAGAGACGGGCACCGAGAGGGCTCCAAGTGCAGCGACTTAATGATTCTCCTCCCTCCAAAACACTCGACCATGCTCAAAGTACCATGGCTTGGGAACAGCCCAAGCAATGGCAACCCCAATGGCAACCCCCTGTCACGGGGACCTGCAGCAGTTTGGCGGTGACCTGCTGTTGGGACAGGGCAGGGGACACCATGTGACGACCCTCTCCTGACATCCCACCCACCTGCCCTGCTCCAAAGCCTCTTGGTGACAACAGGTTGAACAGGGGACAGCAGAGCGTTAACAAGGGCTTGGGGACAAGTTGAGCAGAGGACAGCAGGGTGGCCTCGTGGCTACAATGCCAAGTGCCTCCTGGTCCGTTAGCATGGAGAGTTCCTCTCTCCAGCCTCTGCTTGGAGACTCCACCTGGAGTACACTGGGTCCAGTTTGGGGCTCTCCAGTCCAAGACAGACAAGTGGAGGTTAGGAAGGCAGAGCAGAGGGGACAGGAGAAGGTGGTTTGCCCAGCAAAGCAGGACCCTGTTGCCATTGACAGCTACCCAAGAGGGAGGTGCAGAGGATAATGCTGGACCCTTCTCAGAGGAGCACAGTGGCAGGGCAGGAGCATTACGGGTTTTTTCATCCACCATGAGGGTGGTGGAGCAGAACTAGAGAGGTTGTGCCCTCTCCACCCTTGGATCTATGCAGCTGGACAAGGCTTGGAGCATCCTGCTCTAGTGGGCCATGTGTTGAGTAAGGGACTTGGACCAGCCACCTCCCCAGGTCCCCTGGCACCCGACCGCTCTCCGGCTGCCCCGTTACCATCAGCTCCTCCTCGCGGCTCTCACTGGAGTCCTCGGCTTTCCTCCGCCGCGCCGCTGCCCGGGCCGCTGCCGGCCGCCGGCCAGGATCCGTCACCTCCCCCAGCCTCTCACCATCTGCGAGGGGAGCAGAAGGAGGAGTGAGACCACAGCCACCTCCCCCTCCCCACACCACTCCTCTTCCAGGGACCCCCGCAGCCCCAGCCAGGGGAAGGGCAGGCGCTGCCATCGCCGCTGCTCCCAATGGGAGGGACGTGAGGGACGATGGGGGCTCTGGCTGCGGTTCCTCTCATTACATCTGTACTAAGCAGCTTGCAGCAGCTCATCAGTGTCAGGTTTAATTACACCCCCTGCAGCTCTTTATATCAGAGATAGCAGGGATAAGCTCCTGGGGGAATCTCGCTCCCCCTCCATCCCCTGGGGACATGTCCCTGCTCCCCTGCCCTTCGCAGAGCATCCTACAGCTCTGCCCCCCGAGGCATATTGTCCCCATACCCATCTTCCCACCCACTAACACCCACTAAAGGCACCATCACAAAGACCCTGCTAACAGCCCCGTGGGGGGACAGCTTCATAACCATGCATGGCTTTAATTATTCCCAACTTATGACTCCCCTCTGCAGCTCACATCCATCTTGAGGAACCAGCCTCAAGTTGTGTCAGAGGAGGTTTAGGTTGGAGCTGAGGGACAATTTCTTCCCCTCCAGGGCTGTCCCAGGCTGCCCAGGGCAGGGCTGGAGTCCCCGTGATCCCTGGAGGGGTTTCCAAGCCGTGGAGCTGTGGTGCTGAGG